>APFE030600162.1:2828-50510 GCA_000404065.3 Pinus taeda | reverse complement strand
TTCTTGATGCTCGATGTGATCTTTCACTTCTTAAACATTTTTCTTCTTGATATGTCCTTCTATCTTGATAGTTTGAGGAGTGGTAATTTCGACCAATGATTACAAGATATGGTTGGATTCATTTCTTCTTTCTTGATGTGATCTTTCACTTCTTGCACCTTTTTCTTCTTGATATGTCCTTCTATCTTGAGAGTTTGAGGAGTGGTAATTCTTGCAATGCTTTACAAGATATGGTCTGATTAATTTCTTCTTTCTCTGGGGTGGGGTCCTGGCATACATCCTCTTCTTTTGATGTTTCTTGATCCTTTTCTTCCTCCTCTTCATATTCTATGTAAAATAATTTCTTCTCAGTACACTTATGACCTTTAGTGCATTTGCTATCACAATTGTAACAAAGCCCTTTTTCTGTTTTTTTCTTCCAATTGTTGTGGTATAACCCTTGTAGGTTGTGGAAGGCTAGGAGAAACAACACTTGCACCTTTATAGTTGTGAGGGGTATGCTTCTTGGTTTCCATAATTTTGCTTTCCACTATGCCACAAAGCCCGTTTACTCTTTCCAGTTGTTGTGGTGTTGTTCTAAAGAAGGTGTTGCTCTTTGTATCCTCATAATGTGCTATCATTTCCTCCATGAAAATTGACCACGTAACAAGTCTTTTACGAGAACAAATCCCTTTATACCATAAAAATTGATCCGGTTCTAAATATGAAGATGCAATACATACCTTTTGTAACATTGGTACACCATGTAGATCAAAATATTGCTCCATCTGACGTATCAATTTTACCGGATCCTTGCCATCAAACTTCTTCATCTTGCTTTTTCTTGATTTTAGGAGCACGATATTGAAATGACTGTAACTTTGTACTTTCAGATCTTTAAGTTCTGAAATCGCAACCTGTAGTAGCCCTCTGTGTCCTCTTTCCAATGCCACCATTCTAATCCAAATTGGATTCTCCAAGGAAGAGTTATGCCAAATCTCCCACAGTGACCTGATTATAGGATAATTCAATAGAGCGAACTTGTACGATGTGCCACGAGTCACTGTTTCGACCTTTGACTCTGAAAAATATATAAATGAAAACTACAGTCCGTCCTCTTTCTGTACCTTCTTACGAAATTTCAATCCTATGCTCAGAAAGAAAGTTATGATGATTTTTCCCAGGTCACCTGTTTTGAGTGTAATTCAGGAGTCTGCAAAAAGGCCAACGTCCTTAGATCATATCTCCGAAAATATCCTCCAAAACGCTCTGAAATTCGGACCCAAAGTTCAGCGCCAAGTCTTCTCAAATGGGTTTTTTTTACAACTTCTGAAACGTCACAGAAAAAACGTTATATCGAAAATGCCACGATGACTTGTTTGGAGCAGCGAAACCCTAGAATCCAAAGCTCTGATACCAAATGTTATGAAACCAGCTGAAGAAAAGATAGAAAAAGATAGATCAAACGCCCTTAGAATTCAGCCTCTTTCGAGGGGGCAACCTCCTTTACATTACATAAATGAACAATTCTTGGATGATACAAATGAAAACACCTCCTTTCTATATATAGGAGTCTAAGGGGTCATAATGTAATCAGAGCCGACATAACAATAATAATGTAAGGCACAATAATAATAATAGTGGGCTTCTATGGGCACAATAGTGACAATATGGGCACTACATGGGTACATCAATATAAATAAGGGGGTTGTACTAATAACAATAAGGGGTTACACTAGTAGTATATAGGGCCTAACAGACTTAGTAAGGGTTGGATTATACGGAAGAAAATATCTTTCTGTGATTGGAAGCAGTGAAATATATTTTTGAAGTAATCAATTCAGTAGTACAAAGGTATTTTGGTTTCAATATTCTTGTGTTAAGAAAATGGTGATGTTTCCCTTTTTGTAAATCTGTTTTTCTTTCCAATTTCACATGAATATTTCCCTTCTTAAGTTGTTTACATGAAGATTAAGTGTTGAATTTACTTGCAGTACTTTGCTCTGACTTGTTAAGCAATCTCAATGTTTTCTTTTTAATATTATTTATAGAATTCATCTGTGTATGTTCTATATTTAATTGATCCTAATTCTTATTCATCTCATCCAAACCACAACAACTCTACAAGATCTAGGAGTTTTCCTACCTCACCTTGTTTTCTGCTCAGTTTATTTTAATTGATTACTGAAGACCTTATGACTGCATGCCCAACAAAATTATCTTCCATTTTACAACCAAAGATTTATATATATATATATATATATATATATATATATATATATATATAATATATATATATATATATATATATATATATATATATATATATATATTTCCTTTCATACCTAGCCTAAACCATACAAACTAATATTAAAAATCATATAGAGAGAGCCCTCTCTGACGCTGGAAGGGCTAGATCCTAACTTTAAAAGTGGTTTGTGGTTACCTCTGTAGTTTCCTTTTCTGCCTAGGAAAACTACAGAGTGCTAAAATTTTGTCAACCATATTGGGGAAATTTTCCTAGTAAACTTTGATTACAAAAGATTAAACCTATTTCTTGTGGGTGACAATGAGTTAGGAAATATTTAGGTTGAATTCTTCACCCATAAGTTGTATATATCCCATCCATATCCTAATCCTCCTAAAGATGTGAATAATCCTGAGAGGTTGATTAGAAAAAAGAGCTTTACAAAAGTCAAGTAAGAAATAATCCTTTGAAGAGATCTAATTCACTCCCATAAAGTTTTATAACAGTTGAGGATATTGAGTTTGATTTACCCTTTGAGCATAGTCCTTTCGAAAAAAAATCATAAAGCTTTTTCCCTGAAATAGTCTTTGATGAATCCATTTGAAACCTCATATCTCAGCACATAAGCTTGTCATTTTAGATAAAGATGTTGAACAAAAATTTGAAAAGATTGAAGATCTAGTAACACAATTAAATCAGGCTGCTCAAAAACTATTTTAAGTTCACCAAACTATCATTTCTTCTTCTACCCCATGATTGACCTCCCCCGTGGTTTCCATTTTTTCCACTATCCCCATTTAATATCTCATTCATACTCCTTTTATAGCGACTCAGCAGGCCATAGTTCCACCGCATTTACCACTGTAACATCAATCACAACTACAATTTCATCCTCCTCTCATATTCCAATAATGGCAGTTCATTATGCCCCTTTGGTTTTGTAACAACCACTAAATTCTATGCCACTAAATTATTCACAATGTATATCACAATTTGATGGCATTGGGCCCACTACATCTTAGCAACATATTGATAAGATGAATGATTTTGCAGACCTAGAAGAGGTTGATGATGATGATGTTTGAATAAGGTTGTTTGCTCAAAGTTTGGCTGGTGAAGCAAGAAAATGGTGTAGGGGATAAGGAGCAGGCAATATTTCCAACTTACAACAATTTCATAAAGTTTTTCTCTCTCGTTGGTAGATTAAGAAGAACCCACTTAAGATTATTACAAAATATGAAAGTTTAAGAAGAGCTTCAAGAGAGCTAGTTCATGATTATTCAGATAGATTCAACAACCTTTATAATTCTATTCCAATAGAAATAAAGCATCCTCCAAGATCAGCTTTACTTGAATATCCAAATGGTTTTGATGCTGACATGGCATATGTGTCGAGAGAAAGAAATCTAGCCACTTTAGAAGAGATGCAAAAGAATGTTGTTAGTGTAGAGGCCAATCTACTTGCCAAGAAAGCCAAACTGAAGGCTGAAAAGAGAGTGACTATTAAAAAATAACCTTCTTCATCATCAAATATGAAACTATACACTTTGGTAAAAATTATGGAGAGAATGATGGAAAGAATTAATTTGATAGATAGAGCTCCACCAAGAGAACCACAAGTGGGTCCTCATATCAGGAATCCAAATTTTAGAAGGAACGAACCCCAAATTAAACAAATAGAGCCAAGAAACCCAACAGAACAACAACAAATTAGACCTCATTTTCAGAAAAATTATGCAGAGGAATAAAATGAGACAACGTATGAGCCAAAAAAGAATCAGATTAATCTTTTTGGTGAAGGAGAAATAGATAATGTTTTCTTGATCAAAGAAGAACAAGATTGTTCTTGTTAGCACAACAAGATTTCATGCCTATAGAATCAGACGATTATGAAAAGGGCTATCAAAATGCTATTATGGAAGTGCACAAATAATATAATTTGAGAAATAAGAAATTTGCAGCAAATCCTCCTAAAAAGATCCAAATTGATACACCTTCTATAAGTCAAACAAAGGTTGATCCTCCAAAGTAAACCCCTCAAAAACAAGATAGAAGTGAGAAAGAGGTAGAAAAGCCTCAACCTTCTTTCAACAATAAAAATGAGTTATCAAAGGTTAAAATTTTTGTTCCCCTAACTGAATTAGTGAAAAAGGATGTGTATAGAAGTCAAGTTATAAAAGCAATAAAGATAGAGGAGGGGGCAAATATTGTGAACTTAAGTGATGACCAACCTAAATTGTTATTTTGACCTGAAGTTGGAGGAAAGTCACAAGATGGTAATGTGCCACCATTTCATGTTAGTCTCAACTTTCATGATTTCATTTTTCACAATGCCATCTTAGATTCGGGTGCTTCACAAAATCTCATGCCAGAGCGATTATAGAGAAACTTATATTAGATATAACAAGGCCATATACAAACCTTTTCTCTTTTGATTCAAGCAGAGTAAGATGCTTAGGTTTGATCAAGGATTATGTGTAAACCTTGCTCAAATCCCAGCTAAAAGTGTAGTCATGGATATTATTGAGGTTGATATACCTCCTAAATAGGGAATACTCTTGTCAAGGTCTTGGGGAGAAACGTTACAGGGCACCTTGCAAATGGATATGACATATGAAACTATTCTAGTTTTCGAGGAACAAAGGAGGTTATAAAGGGAGACTTTGATGAAATATATGGTAAGTAGCTAGGACAAGCCCAATAATTATCCACTATATTTTGCACATTCATACATGGATTATTTCATTTTATATAATGACATATGTTTAGAGGAAGAAGTGTCAAATATGGAAAGTCAGTCACAAACAACAGAGGATGTAAAGTTAAAAAAATGGAAAAAAATAATAATGATGAAGGCCTTTGGCATATGGACGTTGATGGGGTAGTCAACAAGGAAGGAGAAAGAGTTGTTGTATGGATCTTAGACATAAACTCTGGTATATCAAAGATATATTGCTACAAAATTTCTTTCGAATGCACCAGCAATGTAGCTGAGCACAAGGCACTTATTTTCAGGTTACAGTTATTGAAGAGATCCAGAGCTAAAAGAATTTCAATCCATGGTGATTCAAAATTCATCATAAATCAAATCAAAGGTGAGTATTCAGCTAAACACCCTAGGTTGAGGGCATATAGAAATGTTGTCTTAGATTTTTTGCATTGTTTTCCAGAGTATCAATTGTCTTTGATTCCTAAAAGTCAAAATATGTTTGTTGATGCATTGGCTACCTCAGAAAGTACATGTAAAATTCCTTTCCACACAAATAAGAAATATGAGATTGAGGTGAAAAATATACTTGTTTTCCCAGATAACATAAGGTACTGGTAAGGGTTTGACAATGACAAACAGTTAGACAATTTTTTATAGTTAATGGGAGAGTTTGAAAATTTGCATATTGATATAGAAAGTAGTGTTGAAGATGATAGTCAAAAAAATACTTTGAGTCAGATCAATGAGAATTATGATGAACAAGAAACAAATATTGAAGTCCTATAATTAAAATATAATATAATACCAAGAAGTTTGGTACCACTTGAAGAATTATTTTATTTCAATGATGTGGCTCAAAAGCCCAAAATGCAACCCATGGGAGTTGAAGTGGAGGATTGTAACATAGGGACTAAAGACAATCCAAAGATTATGAATCTTTCTAACTCTTTACCATCTGAAGAGAAACAAAAATACATTGATTTATTGAAAGAATACTCTGATGTTTTTGCATGGGGATACGAAAATTTAAAGGCCTCTGATACTAGTATTAATCAACATACTATTCCTATCAAATAGGACCAGAAACCTTTCAAATAGAAACTAAGGAAGCTTTTTGATGCCAAGATTATTGTACCTTCGAGATTTTCTAAATGGTTATCAAATCTAGTACTAGTGAGGAAAAAGACTAGAGAAGTAAGGTTATGTGTGGATTTTCGAAACCTTAATAAACCTTATCTCAAATATAATTACCCTTTACCGAAGATGGATCATATTCTATAGAGCATAGTTGGTTCTAGCATAATTTCATTGCTTGACGGTTTTTTGGGTTACAACCTGAATTTAGTGCATCCAGATGATTAAGACAAAACAACCTTCACAACAGCATGGGGAACTTTCATGTATGTGAAGATGCCTTTTGGGCTTCTGAATGTAGGGGAAAATTTCCAGAGAGAAATGGATATTTATTTTGCAAATGAGATGGATATATTTATTGCAATATATTTGGATGACATCACAGTGTTTTCTAAAACCAATGAAGATCTTTTGTTTCATTTAAAAAATGTCTTTGAGAAATGTAGGAAATTTGGTATTTCCTTGAATCCTAAAAAATATCTTTTTCTCTGGAAGAGGGTAAATTGTTGGTTCATATAATTTCCAAAGATGGTATCTGGATTAACCCAAGTAGACTTGAGGCTATCATGAAAATTGATCCCCCTAAGAAACAAAATGGAAGTACAATATTTCATTGGTAGAATTAATTTCTAAGGGGGTTTATACCAAATTTAGTTGAGATCTTAAGAGCTATCACCAACATGTTGAGAAATGATAGTGAAATAAAATGGAATGCAGAAGAAAAAAGGTCATTCAGCGAGGTAAAGTCAAGTTTGATTCATGATCTTGTCTTGGTCAGACCTTATTTCACTAAGGATTTCATTATTTTTTCTTTTGCTTCAAAACATACTATTGTAGCAGTACTAATGTAGAAAAACAAGGAAAAACAAGCTTTTGCCTTGGTAAAATATTTAAAGGATCTCAAGGTGTATGTTTTTCATTCTCATATAATTGCATTTGTTCCCAATGAAATAGTAAAGTATATCCTTACTCAGAATGGTCCATATGGAAAAAGGGGAAAATGATAGATGCTATTTTAGAATATGGTATTGAGATTAAGCCTACAAAGCTTATTAAAGGCCAGGGATTGGCCAAATTAATGGATGAATCAAATTTGCATGCATTGGACATCAATTTCATTGTTTCTCTAGATGGTGAAGAAGAGTCTATGCAACATGTATCAGAGAGTTTTGTTACTTCCCCTTGGTACACAAACATTGTTTATGTTTCACAGCATTTACAAGCTCCACCAGGTTTGACAATGACTAAAGAAATATTTCTAAAATTAAAAGTTGTTAAATTCTGTATTCTAGATTAAGATTTATATTGGAAGGATGTTGGGGGGATTTTATTGAAATGTTTGTTAGAGGATGAAGCTAATAAGATGATGGAATATTTTCATAAAGGTGACTATGGAGGACACATTTTTTGGAAGACTACAATAAATAAAATCTTGAGAGCTGGCTTCAATTGGCCTACTTTATTTACTGATGTGCACAAAAGGGTTTCTAAATGTCATCAATGTCAAATTTTTGAAGGGAAAAAGAAACTTCTACCTTTGCCTTTGAAACCTATTCCAGTAGAAGTACCTTTTCAGCAGTGGGGTTTGGATTTTATTGGGGAGATTCATCCTAGTTCTTCAACCCAACACAAGTGGATTTTGACAGCTACATATTACTTCACCAAATGGATAGAAGTAGTTCCAACTAGGCAGGCCACAAAATAAGTAATTATTCAATTCATGGAAGGAAATATTCTTTCTAGATTTCACTGTCCTCACAAAATCATCACCGATAATGTTGTTGCTTTCAAATCTAAAAAAATGATAGATTTATGCAATAAATATCATATAGTTTTAGGACATTCTACTACTTATTATCCTTAAATAAATGGGTTAGCAAAATCTTCTGACAAGATCTTGGTCAACATAACAAAGAAGTTGTTATAGGAAAAAAGAAGTCTTGGCACAAAAAGTTGATAAATTCTCTATGGGCTAATAGGGTGAGCACTAAGAAATCAATTGGAATGTCACCTTTCCAATTCGTTTATGGAGTTGATGCAGTTTTACCTCCCTCCATGGGAATTCCAGTGTTGAAGATATTGCAAGATTTAAAAGTTGAATCAAATGATGTGCATTGAAGGATAAATAAAATGGTGAAATTATAGTAGACCAGAGAAGAAGTCTACAACAAAACATAGACAATTCATGATAAGATTAAAAGGATTCATGATAGATGAGTGAAAGCAAATTATTTTCAGCGAAATGACCTTGTGTTAAAGTGGGATGCCAAAAATGAGGAAAAGGGAAAACTTGGGAAGTTTGACACTTTATGGAAAGGCCCTTACAATATTCAAGCTTTTCGTGGAACCAATGCATTTCTATTAGAAGATTTGACAGGAGAAACACTACTAGGAGGGCATGTTAATGGCAGGTTTCTCAAGCACTACTTCATCCGATTTCAGCTGGTTACAAAACAACATCATTGTAATACCATTTTATTTTTTCAAGTACTGTAGGTGTGGGTAGCTATCATCAGAAATTGAAGCCTGGAGTGAAGCCTGTAAGTTTGAAATGAATTACTACCATATATAATGTTTTTTCAGATAATCATGTCAGTCTTAGTTGTTTGAATATTAAATCAATGCCCAATGGAGAAGGCTACTAGTCTACGGTGTTCTTGACTCTTCACAGGGAGGATTTCATCCCCATTGGAGCCATGTTAGGGTCCTATAAATATAGTAACCCAGGTATGGTTATCTAGCCATTTATCCCATAGGGATATTGTAAATTATTTTTTATTTTAAGATTTTCTAGCCTATAAAAAGGAAAATAGAAAATAAAGAAAGAAAAAAATAGAAAATAAAAAAAAAATAGAAAGGAGAAAAATAAATATTAAAGGGGAAAAGAAAAATAATAAATAATAAATAATAAAACCCAAAGGGGCGCGCTAGTTCAAATGCTGCCAATAGTTAAAGTGTAATATATTATATATATATATATAATATATATAGTATATATATATATATATAAATATATATAATATATATTAAATCAGAATAAAGGTGATTTTATTGTTTGTTGCTTTCCATAATTTGTTTTTACTTTGAGCCGTTGTATTGTCCCGCCCGAATCAACAATGAGGGACAATTTTCAGACCCCCCCTACACATTCAGAACTTAATGGGGGGGGATCCTAAATGTGGTTTACAATGAAACCACTCGAAGTAACATGACAACTCCACAGTTATTTCAGGTGTCCCTTCCCTTACCGCCTACCACTCTTACCCCCCCCGCCCCCCCCCCCCCCCAAAAAAAAAAAAAAAAAAAAACCACCATTCAATGCTTCTTCTGTCCATTTGCTCCCACTCATTCCTTGACACCCGTAATACACCACTCTATCCACACCACCCATCCTCCACGCCATGTAAATGTTAGCATTCAAATCTCCTACCAACAATCATATAGTCGTTGGCCATTAATTTTTCTCCTGCCAATGTCTAAAAATCCATAAATGCTACGCTCCAAAATGGTAATAATCCCATTGATTGCCCTCAATTACCATTATAAAATTCTATATCAACCTGTATTATCCCATTTTTCTTGTTATTTTATCCATGTAGGTTTAGATTGAAATATTTCCAAGTTCGCTAGTGCCCTCTGCAAAGTTTCTCCCTTTTGCAACCAATTAAATTGCGACCTGGTAACACAGTTTTTTCAAATTTCCCATTAAAATTAAAAATGTCTTTGCACAAAGGAAAGGGAAAGATGCCTGATGAGAATCCTATGGTACCTCTTATCCCTGATTTAGATAGGTCCCCTTTGATTAATACACATTACAATATAGCAAAAACTCAATGTGAGTTTGATCTGTATGAGCTTCATAATTGGGAAAAATAGAAGTATTTAGACCAGAGTGATGATTTAAATATATGGGAATCATTTCTACCTCAATTTACCTTTCCCAGACTCATATTTTCCTAGAATTCGCTACTTGGTGTTATCTCAGGTACCTCCCCAACCAGAAAGCAGTAATTTCTCAAAACAGTGAAGTCTTGTTTACAATTACTCCAAAAATCATTTGTCAAGCTCTTCAGATAAATCCTCAGGCTTCTTTGTACCCATTTTATACTAATGCACTCATAAAGATATACAAAATCTTACCTTCCCCCAGCGAGCCATAACTTTGAATGTTTTCTTCTTGAAAGTTCTTAATTCCCTAGAACAAATCCCCCATACTCTACTTCTATTTTCCTTGAGATGTCAAGACAAGTCATTTTCATGGTTACTTGCCTATTAGGTTATCACACATACCAATGGGTATATGAGGTAGTCTAGGGTTTTTATCAGTTTTTTCAGTTGTTAAGAAACCATCACTCATTTTTAATTACATGTAGTACTTATCAAATGTCATACATGAGAAGTTTCTCAAGTTTAAATATGAAGGTGAATTCAAACACCAATCTGTTTTAGTATGTTTGATGTTATTCTACCAAGAAGATAGGTTCAAGTTCCCATTATAGAAGATGAATGATTAGGGAAGTCCATTATCATTCATTCATTGGACTTATTTAGCCAAAAGGAATTTTGAAGATTATTCATTCAATGATTTTGTGGATTAGTTTTGACATACATCCTTTTGTCTACTTAGCAGTGATGCTATTCCAAGGATTTCACCAGAGACCAAGAAAAATTTTCATCTTTCAGAATAGGCTAAAGTTGGAGACTGGTGTCTTTATCAAACCTATAAAGAGATTCAGATCTATGGGTGTGAGCTTCCTCCCTATAAATTACCATTTTTTGTACCAGTAAGGATTTTCGCTTTAGAATACACTAGAGAGATGTTAAACATGGATGAATTACATTTTGTACCAAATAAAAATAAAGAATAGTTTAAATTGAAGGAAAATGTCGGGCCTTATATTGTAAATACCAGAGAAGCAGCAAAAGGAAGTGGAGGAAATATTAAAGTATATGAAATTTAAACTAAGATTCACACGGTCTTATGATCCATTAGGGATAATTTCAAAGCTGAGAGTTGAGTAGAAGATCACTCCATATGAAAATACACCTAGGCCAGAGATAAAGAAGTATGATAATTAGGAGAAGTGGCCAAAGAACACACTATAGGAGGCTGAAGAACAAATTGTCAGTTGATCATCTTTGCAGATTCCTATTCCAAAGGACAAATAAATCAAGAGGTCGAGGGAAAGTTTATCCCCTAAAGATTTAGAATCACAAGCTGCAGACTTCCATGTCTTCAAGAGGGGGAAGAAGGATCCAAATAACAATACTAAGACTGATACTTAGAGTGATCCTCAGGTAATAAGTATTCAAGAAGAATCCTTAGAAGAAAAGTATTCACCGGAGAAAATTACAATGGTTTTAACAGTTGTTCCCACCACTTCAGTCCCATACGTTGAGGAGACAACTGAGACACCTATCTCTTCTACATATCATATCCAAGCACAACAAAATATTTTTGCAAGATATAGGGAAATCAAGAGGAAGAATGAAGCATTGAAGGCTTCAACATATTCAGAGTTTTGGAAGCAAACTTCTACTACTCAACAAAGGTTGTTGCCTACGTTTGAAACAAAAAAGGGGCAGTTACAAATGGCCTTTTTGGAACATATAGTTCCAACCCCCAGAAGTGAAAAAGACTACAAAACTTCAATATTTTTAGTTGATACCAAAAAGGTTCATGCAATCGATCAAATCGATTTGCATAAGCAAGAAGGTGAGATTATTTATTCAACACTGGCCACTTTAGCCATGGTTTCCTCAAAGTTGCAAGTCTCTATGAATAATATGCATTCACATTTGAAGATAGAACGAATGTCTTCTATGGCCAAAGACACTAGAATTAAAAATTTAGAATATTTAACAATCAAGTTAGGATATTATCCTAGTGATGTCAAGGCAACCAAGGACATAATTAAAAACAAAAATGAAGATATTCAAGCCCTCATGAAACAACTTAAGCTACCAACTACAGGGCATGCTCAGGTCAAAGAAGTAACCAACCTGAAAATGGAAAAAGAAAAGTTGTTCAAAATAACAGGTTAACAAAATGTTCAAATCCAGAAGATGGAAAATTAAATGGAAAAATTGTTGAAGGAAAAGGAACAATTGGAAGCAGCAGGTACATCAACACAGATGGGAGTACATAAAACAACCCAAGAATCAACTTCATATTCTTCTGAGGAGCTATCCTGAGATTTAGTAGAATTATCATTAACAAATAAGGAAAATGAGAAGTTAACAACATCACTGATAAATATGGAGGAAAGCAAGATAAAAGAAGATAATGCATACCTAGCAGAGGTGCAAAAGAACTACAAATTGATACAACAAATTTAAAAGTATGAGAATCTATCTCTAACAGCTTAGATGTTGGCAGAGACCAAAAAGAGTATATGGCATAACATTAATGCAAACATCACAAAATTGTGGTCATCCATTCAAATGACAGTTGAGCGGGAAGAGTTAGTCAAGAATGTCAAGGAAGCAATTGAACAAACAAAGATTGAAATAGAGCACAGGCTGGCAAGAGCAAATAGAATTATTAAAATGTTGAATTTTAAAACTAAGGAAGACCTTGAAGAACTCTAGATTCAAGACAGAACATACACAATTATGGAAGTAAAAAGGGTATTAAAAAAGAGGGATATCATGGTGAAATTGGAAAATAAATGTAAATAATTGGAACTACATGTTAAGATATTTAACCGAAAATTTTCTTTATTGCAGGAGAAAGGGCTCCCAACCTTAAGAGATTCTAATGGAAAATTGATTCCATTATAAAATTATCAAGATCAATTATGTAATCTTGTTGTAGATGCATATAAGTTCAATAATGTAAGAGGAACTATAAGTGGAGAAGTTTTCGTGGAAGGCATACATCATGATCTCTTCATTCAACATAAAATCCATCATCTATTTTTAAGCAAACCAACTTTCCAGACAAACACATAATTAGATGAGAGATTTCGGTGCATGGTGAATTTTTCAATTCCTAATGAAAGCCGGTGGGATAAATTGCTGGAGCTCATTGAATAAGAGAAAACAATAATCCTACAATTTGGGGAGCAAGAAAACATAAGAAGCACAAAAGTAGGTACAATAGGCAACTGTTCACCTCAAAGTTTGAACAAAAAATCAGAAATAGTCTAGATTTCCTATTACTTAGTTTTATTTTGGAAATATCTACATGTTTCAGTAGATATTATTTTTTAATAAATTTTATTTAAATTCTGAATTAATTCGAGACAAACTCTATCAATATTTTGTTTCAAGACTTAATAAGGGTTGGAATGCAAGAAGAAAATAGTTTTCTATGATTACAAGAAGTAAAATATACTTTTGAAGTAATCAATTCAGTAATACAAAGGCAGTTTAGTTTTAGGATTCTTGTGTCAAGCAAATGGTGATGTTTTTGTTTTTGTAAATCTATTTTCCTTTCAAGTTTCACATGAATGTTTTCCTTCTTAAGTTGTTTACAAGAATATTAAGGGTTGAATTTTCTTGTAGTACTCTACTCTTGCTTGTTAAGAAATCTCAAAGTTTTCTTTCTGATATTAAGTATAGAATTCATTTGTGTATGATTTATATTTAATTGATCCTAATTCTTATTCATCTCATCCACACTACAACAACTCTACAAGATCTTGGAGTTTGCGTACCTCGCCCTACTTTCTATTCCTCTGTTTATTTTAATTGATTATTGAAGACCTTATGAATCCACGCCCAATGGACTTCTCTTCCATTTTACAACCAAAAATTTAAAAAATCTATCTTGTCCTTTCATACCTAGCCTAGAATCCACACAATAAGATTAAAAATCATACAGAGAGAGCCCTCTCTGAAGCTGAAAGGGCTAGATCCTAGCTTTAAAGGTGCTTTGTGGTTACCTCTACAGTTTCCTTTTCAGCCTAGGAAAACTACAGTGTGCTAACAAATTGCATAGCTAATAATGAGCTCGTTTTCTTTTTAAGTTGTCCATTTAGCACATTGCACCTATACGCATAATCATTAAAGAAATTAGATATTTCCCCTAGTTTACCTACTAATGGGTACTTTTTTGATGGCCCAAGGATGAGGCATACCTTGGATAACATATACCCTTTTAGGTTGGACTCCAATACCATGAAGATAAATGATTAAGACAAGGAGATTATCAGATACAATTATGAAGAAACACTAATATTGGTTGATCTTGATATGATATGAGTATAGGAGATTAAAAATCATTATAAGGTCATGAGTATGGTCAAGATGGAAGCAAGCCTTTCTAGTAAGGTTATTGACATATGCTCCATGTCTCTAGTGGAAGAGGTTGTAGAACAACAATGTCAGTGTTAGTAGGTCATGCTAGCAATCTTCAATCCAAAAGGCATGGGATGAAAATAAAAGCCATCACATGTCTAGTAAAGGAAGTCTTATGTTTATCTTGTTTAGTGAAGAATTTGCTATATTATTAATATATATATATATATAATATATATAATATATAAATTATAATTATATTATATATATAATTAATATATATATTATATAATATAATCATATAAAATATATCTTATATATATATTACATACATACATACATACATACACTCACATACATATAGCACACACAAATATACATACATACATAAATACATATAAAATACATATACACACAAACACACCAATATTATATAATATATATATTAATATATATTCTAAGGGAAAATAAATCAAAACAAATGGTTTATCAATAATGGAATCAATAAAGGAAAAGGGGAAGGAAGGTGGCATTAATTTCTCAAAAGGTATTACACACATAAATAGTGATAATATTGATAAGTACAAGGGAAGTTTTAAACATCAACTCAATGTAATGAAATGTGTTGATGAAGACCAAATTAAGGAGCATGCAAATTTTGGCTTCTTTGCAGTCTTTGAGTTATTAGGACAAGGTCACTTGGAACAAATGAAGCTTTGAGAAAGTAACAATGTTGTAGATGACCACAAAGGGATCAATCCCCTCCATTTTTTGATTCCCTATGTGAATATGTTAATGTACTCACACTAAGTGGTCGTAAAATAAGTGACATATATAAAAAGGGTCCACCCCAAAATTAATTATATTTGAGGATTGAGGGGTCCCAACAATGATGCTAATGTTTTTATGTGACAACATAATAGGATCTTCCTTGAAATATGAAGGGATGTAAGCAATATTATTACCAAAAATTATGTGGTGCATGCCATAAATGAGGGGTAGAAAATATTTGAGGGAGCGGGGGTGGCCACTCCCTAACTTATCATGAGAGGTAAGTAGCCACTAATAGTCACATAAACACTCAAGGTTTGATTCATAACTGTTAAAGAGATGACTGGTAAAAGAATCAACCATATGGATGTTTCATCATGCATTTGGATCGATTTGGGGATATATGTCATACTAATTAGGGCCACATGAGATGTGTTCCAGAAATATGAGATCCTTAGTTGAAAGACAGAATATAGGAGATACAAGCCTGATTGATTTTTAACTTGAAAGCACTATGTAGGAGAGTCTACAGGATGGAGGATACTACATATAAATTTTACTTAAGGGTCAGAAAAGAGTAGTTGTATCACAATGGTAAAATAGACATTCCCATTGCAATGGAAGAAAATCCCCCCCTTAAAAGTGTTGAGACAACTTGCTTGGTGTCCAAGCACAGAAGATTGAGGAGAAGGTCCTTCTTAAGGTCTTGTTAAATCACAAAAAAGAGGGAAGATATTAGTTTTGGTTCAAGGGAAAGGTTGAAGTAACATATCTTTTGGGTAGTTTATATTTTATGACTAGACTAGTTGAAAGTGGCATTATATTGTGTGGACCTTAATGCCTATAGATAACATGATGAGTTATAATTTTTGGTTATATTAATTATGGTATGATTATTCTTTGGTTGAAATTTTTCTTTTTCAATGTACTACGTTTTTATTACAATGTTAGGTGTATCTTGTCATAAGCTATTGACCCTACTTATGCGATTAGCATGGCCAATAATAATTAGTAGTGTTGTGTATAGATACTATATGATGCTAATTTTTGTTATATATGATTTGGACGTGGTATCTAACTCAAGCTTTACCAATAGAGATAGGGCAATTACATATCATATTTATAATATAATATATCATTATAACCTTGACCAACTATCAATATAAAAGGGTAGGGTGGGGTGGGGTGGGGCGGGGTGGGGATGGGGGGGTGTGGATGGCATAAGGTAGGTGGGTAGTAAGGTGGTGGAAGATGGATTATACTAATATGTTACGAACACATTTGAACCTTAATTAGTGCTTATATTTATCTCTAGTATATGTATTAGCTAAAGGTGGAATGTGAAAGGGAGTAAGTCCCTGGAAGCTTAAATTTAAAATCCATTTGTTTTTACTCTTAAAGGGAAAAATGAAAATTCATCATTTATTTCAAATGGAAAACACTATGAGGAAAATATTTGAAACTTATTCTCATTTCAAATATGATATAATCCATCCACACTAATTACGATGCCTAACATTATATGGACCTTGAAAGAGATAAACTAAAACTAGGTTTTACCTTAGATACCACCATTTTTTAGCCCACTTTCCATCATTCAACCCTACAAGATTAAATACTAAGGTATGTCAAGGTGAAACCTTGGACACTATCACTATGGTGAAGTCTATTCTTGGTAGATAATTAATGGTATATCCCTCTCAATTTGACGTAGAGGATACACAAGTTTCACTTGATCCATAAATACAAACAAAGGAAAGTTATTGGGTACAAAGAATATTTGTAAAGAAGGTAGATGTCATCCCCTAGCTGGACACCTCATCTTTATAACCAAGGAATTTTTTTCCCATTCTGCATAACCATGAATTAATTGGAAAGTATACTAATATTTGTCCTAATTCAATATCTATATGATCAAATTTAAAAAACAACTAGGTTCTTGGGGTATAACATAATATTTTTCTTATGTATGTGTTTGTGGATATCATATTTTTATATTTACAATAGGGAGAATCAAGATTTGACATTTCACTCAATGCCATATTTCATAGGATTCAAGGAGTACTTCTCTCTTATTGGTCCTTTGATTTTGAATCATTGGAACCCCTATGTGGGTTAGGCTACCTTGTTTCCATTTAAGTTTTTGAGATGATTTCTCACTCAAATCCATTGATACAATCTTGGTCAATTTATTGATTAAGCTAAGCCAAAATCCTTTCAAGTGCAACAATTTCCATGAATATGAGCACTTTTCTAAGATTATTCCAAGGAATCAATAGGCTCACCCCCCTTCAAAGAAACATTTGAAACAATACAATGAAATGGAGATGACTCATTTAAGGTAATAAATGGAAGGTTTGTAAAATTGTGGTCCAAGGGTTTGTTACAAAAAATTAAAACTTGAGTTGTTCCATCCTTTCCACCCAACAATAAATATGAATTCAAGAAATATAATATTTGGAGATTAAGAGGAGGGGATAGAGAATTCATAAGAACAAAAACTTGAAGGTGGAGTAAACCCACCAATGAGTCAAGTGAATCTAGAAGTTCATAATCCAAATGTAACATAAGAGGTTCCAGTTCAAGAAACAATCCAAGAAGTTCCTATGGAAGAGGAACCATCCCATGGTTTGAAGAATGCTTTCGTGTAGCATGTTCATGTGTATGCATAATTGGAATATCCACCTTAAGCAATATTTTTCAAGAAAGTTATTCATTCTCCCCTTTCTCTCATAAGGGAAGGAAATCAAATTGGAAGATAAGACAAAAAAAAACAAATTCAATTTTTTTTAAACTATCAACTCTCCTCGGATTCACCCCTATAAAAATGGGTTGAATCTCCATTCTAATAAATAGTTAGGGGGGAAAATCCATCATAATTGATAGTTACATATTATTTCTGTATTTCAATATGTAATAATTTTGTAAGAATATATCCTTGTATCCATGAATATGGAAGAAAGAATAATTGTAGGAGAAAGTGTTATCTATTTCCTCCCCTCATCTCTTTGATGGGAGGAGGAAAGAACTACAAGTTGTAGTCACTTTCATTGAATTTTTTATTTTTGAGTTGTATAGTTTGGCTACAACCCCTTTTTATGCAACCATTAACCATTTTTGTTAGAAAAAAAAAAAACATATTAAAAAGGTTCATCATAAAACAAAAAAATACAGATATTTATTATTTATGTAAATCTCAAAATGTGAAACTTTACAAATATAACTTATTAATAATATGTTAATTGAACATGTTCTTCAAGGACATCCCAAACCTCAATAATATGACATATGCTAAATTCATCCTTTTCAATAATTGATAATCATTTTAAGAAGTTTGAATTTCTTCTTGAACATCATTTTTTTCTTTTAGTTGGTCTTCTATATCTGCAAGTTGTCCAAAGTGATCCTCTACAAATAACCCTTTAAATGGTGGTTGAAGTATATTTGACATTTGTGACATATTTAATGCAGTAAAATCTCATTTGTTCAAACTAGCTTCTTCATTTCATTAAAAATATATTTAATGACATTAAATATTTTCTCAGTAGATTTGTATTTGAATGATCCTTTTAATGATAATATAATTTTTCCTTTATGAAAGTACAAGTTAGCGAGGTAACTAAGTCATCATTTAAAGAAAATAATTATATTAAAATATAATATAAATTAAAATGATAAAGATGGAGGCATGGTTTCATATGTATTATATGAAATATATTACATATGATGTCAAAATTATTATGCATTATATAAAAAAATCTTACATGAAACCAATAACAAATCCAAACTTTAATCTTCTTCACTTAAAACATATCTATAAATGAATAATTAGTGCTTGTGGCTCTTTATAATTGTTTACAATTTATCGATTCAAATATTTTTTGTCATATGTTATCTTTCTAACTACAATACTATAAGTTAGTATTTCGATATGTTTTCCTCCAATGTTTTAATTGAAAAGAACGTATCATTAGTATTATATTTTTCCCTAGTATCTATCATAAATTAATCGTTAGATGTTAACTCTATACAATTTAATTGTTACAAATATGTTTTTAGTAAAATAGAAAAGATGCAATGTCAAACACAAATTAATTCAAAGATTTTACTTTGAAACTTAAACTAGGAAAAACAAAAATTATTTTTAATATATTCTTCTTTATAGTATTACAATAAAATATATATATTCCACAACATCCATAAACTCCCAATCCATTTTCCCTAGATTAGAATACAACATTAGTTCCTTAACTGACACTACAAAACCTTGGGCTAAACCACCATGCACCAAAAAAATTGTTAAAGTTCAAAACCCTATGTTGAAAACCACTAAAAATGGATGTAAAAATTCCCTTTTTTTAGGGATGCTAACCCTAAACCGTCATGCAGGGGGACTTCCACCCCACTATGACCCCTCTAATGTGCTCGACACAATGTTCAATGTGTGGAGATAGAAGTACAAAGGACATAACACATACCCAAAATTTTCACACTTGTTGTTAACATTACACATAGAGGGTCACAAGAGTACATGGTTAAAAATATAGGGAAATAATGCCCATTGTTTCTCTACACCAAGACAAATTTTCAGTGCTCATAAATTTTGTTAATGAATTTTCAACATTCTTCAATGTGTCCACCTTCACTAAAAGTGCCTTCTTTCTTCAATCATATCTTTGACAAAGTGATATTGAAACATTAATATGTTTTTTCTTATAATAATATTATGGGTTCTTTACTAGGAATATTACACTCTAACTGTCACAGTCTATCCTCACAACTTATTTTACCAACCTAATAATTGAACGTAATCTCTGTAACCATACTGCTTCTTTGCTTACATGAGTGGTTTCCATGTATTCATATTTATAGTCAAGAGTGCCACTTCAAACTATCTCTTTCTCATCTAATTGATTGTTCCTCCAAATAGGTTAAACAGATACCCACTTGTAGATCTTCTACAATCCATATTTCTAGCCTAGTATGCATCAATAAAGACATGAATGTACAACACTTTTTCCAATTCTGATATTTATTAGTAGCACAATCCATATCCATTAGTTCCATTTAAATACCTGGAAACTCTCTTTACTATTGTCCAATGCTCCTTCCCCAATTTTAACATATACCTTCTCAATACTCCCACTACATGTGTAATATCCAGTCTAGTATATACCATTGCATACATAAAAGTTCCAATTAAATTGGCATATGGAACATGATACATATACTCTTCCTATTCCTATGCCTTGGGACACTAATATGTAGATAATTTTACATCTACAAGAATAAGCACCTTTACCAGTTTACATTCTTGCATATTGAACTTTTGCAATATTGTCTCGGCGTACTTCTCTTATTTAAGTAGAGTTTCCTATTTTCATAACATTTTCTAATTTCCATTCCCAAAATTAAATATGTAGCACATAGGTCCTTCATGTCAAATTACTAAGTTTTCACTTCCTAGATGATTTCCATGTCATTTCCAATCAACAACATATCATCCACATATAAGATAGTCAAATAAATAAGAGGGTCACGAACTAATTTGAAATATACATAATGATCCGATTTTATTCTTGTGAAGCCAAGTCCCAATATATAAGTATCAAATTTTTTATACCACATCCTTGGTGATTACTTTAATCCATATAAGAACATTTTCATCTTGCACACTAGCTCTTTCTTCCCCTTCACCACAAAGCCTTCTAGCTTCTTCATGTAGATTTCTTCTTATAGATCCCCATGTAGGAATGTTGTATATATGCTCATCTATTATACTTCAAAATCAAAATCAACAACAAAAAATAAAAGAAATCTAATATAAGGTAGCTTATCAAGAAGATAAATATATCACCAAAGTCAATTCCTTTTACATGGGAATAACCCTTTCCTACTAACCAAACTTTGTATTTCTCCACTGTACCTTTTGCATTTAAATTCTTCTTAAACACCCATTTGTTGCCATTTGGATTTCTTCTAGTCAACATCTCCATTATATCCCAAGCCTCATTCTTGTCCAAGGATGAACTTTCATCAACCTTGGCAACTTTATAGAGTTTTCCAGTTCTAGGATCATTAACAGTATTAAAGAAAGAAAAATGTGAACAAAAATCAGGTGGGGTATAATTTTATGGCTTCCTTCTTTCCCAAACTAATATCTAAAATACTATATTATGTAATTCTTCTTCTTATTCTAATTCATATTCTTCTATAGAGTTTGATTCATCATCCTTCAATTCAAACTCTATCTTTTCTAGTTCTTTCTCCCTTGCTAGGACTTCCTGTTTAACAACATCTTTGATTTCTCTAATTACCACATCTCTATTATACACAACCTTTTTGGTTTATAGGTTCCAAATATTATAATATTTTAAACCATCTTTATATCCAACAAGTATACATTTTTTATTTTTATTTTATTCTATTTTTTATTTTTTTATCTACCTTACTCCTATTCTCCTTTAGAGCGTGTACATAAGCATAACAATTGGATACCCTAATTGTTTAAGAGAAGGCTTCTTACCCGTACATACCTAATAGGGATTGTTGTCATGAACACTGATTAGATGATTTACCAAATAACACAAAGTTTCGATTGCCTCTTCCCATAATTGTTGTCCTAACCAAACACCACTAAGCATGCTCCTTGGTTTCTCCATCAACATCATGTTCATGCTCTTTGCAACTTCATTATACTGAGCTCTGTATGGATTATTCTTTTGCCATTGTGTAGCACACTCTTACATAATTATTTGAATTCATTCTCACATAAATTTCAATCATTATCTATCCTCAACACCTTAATTTTATTCTCTGTTTGATTTTCCACAAGAGCCTTAAACTCTTTGAATTTTTCAAGGAATTCAGATTTCTTCCTGAGGAAATATATCCATGTATTCCTTTAGAATTCATCTATGAATGAAACATAGTATAAATATTTATCCAATGATGGAACCAACATAGGTCCAAACAAATCACTATGCACCAAATGTAATATTCACTCTAAACTCATCAAATTAGAGGCAAATATTACCCAATTATGCTTCCCATAGAAACAATGTTCACAGAAATCAAAATTTACAGAAAACATATATATACCTTATACCATACCATTATTGTGTAGTACTCTAAGGTCGTTCTATTTTATATGTCCCAATATTTGATTCCACAACATAATATTTTCTTTATAGGTTGGAGGAGGTTTTCCTTCTTCTACTCCACTTTAAGGGATAATCAAACCATTGTAGCCATCACTAGTAATTCTTCCCATAAAATTATATAAATTTCCATTCAAAATTCCTCTCAACAATACCAATGCTCCTCAAAACATCCTACAATTATCCTTTTCAAACACCATTTTTACACCTGTATCGCTCTTCTTGCTTACAAAATTAGATTTCTATACATTCCCAAGATGTGCAAATCACTAAAGAGTGTAATAATCCTTCCACCCTTACGCTTCAACTTGAATTTTCTTCATCCTATGATTTTGTTTGTTGAGTCATCTCCTAAGAAAACATCACCACCATCATATCTTTCATACTCGTAAAAACCACTATGTGTGAGGAGTCATATGAAAGGACACATCTGAATTGAACAAACATGCCTCAAGATAACATGTGTACTTGAATAAGCCAAATACAAATCCCCTCCTTCATATGAAGAAGCTTTTTATTCTGTAGAAGGAGAATTATCATAATCCTTCCCTTTATTAGCAATTTTGGATTTATAGTCTTTTTGGCCATGCCCTTGTTTTCCATATCTCAAACATACCTTTATGAATGTTCATGGAGATTTAGACCTCCCACCGGGGGACTCATTTTTATTTCTATTTTGGGAGCGTTCTCTTACAGACAAGGCATATATTTTATAAATTTCCATATTTTCGTCTCATGTCTTATGATAAGAAGGACGAGACTATATTGCCAAAACTTAAAGTAGTTGCATTCTACCTATGTAAAAAACAAACTATCCCATGAGTCTAGTAAAGAACATAACAAACTAATACAATCATCTTCATTTGAAATCTTAATATCAATATATAATAGTTGACTTACCATAACACCAAAGGAGTTTATATTCTTTGTCATTGAGTCTCCACCCTTCATCCTAAGGTTATGCAACTACTTACGTAGGAATAATTTATTCACTAGGGACTTAGATTGATACAATGTCCCTAACTTATTCCACAATGCTTGCATTGTATCTTCTTCTAAAACATTCAATAATACTAAATCTGAGAGACACAATTGTATTATTTTCTTTTCCTTTCTGTCCAAATTGGTCTAGTCTTATGTTGACATCCCTCATGGTGTAGTACATGGATCTGCAATGACTCACTAATCTTTGTTTGCAAACAAATTTTCCATTTTAAGCTTCCAAAAATTAAAAATCCACCTATTGGGTTTCTTGATCTCTATCTTTGAACTACTCACCATTTGATTTTACCAAAATAATGAATTCCACAGATATGCCACTGTTACAGGGTCTACCACATGCCCCAACAAAACCCCTTAGCCACAAAAGTGTTCCTTTGAAGCCAAAATTGATATAGTACCAAATGTAAGTTTAATTTCTAATAAAATAGAAAAGATGCAATGATGAACACACACATTAACACAAATATTTTACCATGGAAAACCAAACCAGAAAAATTAGAAATATTTTTTAATATATTCTTCTTTATAATATTACAATCATATATTTTGTGGCATCCGTAAACTTCAAATCCATTATCATAGATTAGAATACAACTATAATTCTTTAAACAAACCATTAAAGGTGAAAAACTATGTGCTAAAAAATCATTAAATGGACGTATATAAAATATATATATATATTATATTATAATAATATTATATATGGGGGTGGGGCGTGTTTCCCTAGAAACCTTGAACACGGGGTGCTTCTAGCCCCCTACGATCCCCCCAATAGAGGGGGTGTAACCACCCACCGCTATTCCTGATGCAAAGAACATAACACATACCCAACACATTATTGGAGTTATGGATTCTAGGTTTGTTTTTGTAACATAAATAAGTAAGAATGCAATAAACTTTTGAATGATTAAAATTGTTTTTTAACTTTAAATATTAAAAAGTACATTTGAAAGTTCTCACTCATAAATTTGATTCATTAAATTCACTATTTATCATTGAATGTTGGTAGCACTAATCTTTGATGTGTGTCTGGATGGAAAACCCAAAATATACAAAGTGGTAATGTTGTGAAACCTATAAATCCTCTAGCCACTTTATTGAATGCTTGCTAAGTATAAATTCATAGCTAATGTTTTGGATATTTTAACGATGAGGGAAATCTGTGATAACAAGGGAGTACTACCTTTTATGAACAATATTTTCAATGTTTTTAGAATCACCAAATATTAATTGATATTGCATATTTTCAAGTCCATTCCAAATGTAGTGATAAAGTGTATCATCAAGTTGAGCATTTTCATGACATTGGTTTCTTTGTCTTCAAAACTTGGCTCTTTGAATATAACTTTGAAAGGTCTCTAGCACTCAATTTATTTTTCTCTTTGTATCTTTTATGGCAAAGACAAATCTATTAGTAATAAAATATAAATCAATTAACGTATAAATGAATAAAACAATTAACATACCTGTTTGAATGCAACAAAAAAATTCTTAGCGCCATGAGAGGGCTTTAGTTTGGGTAGTTACATATGACATTATTACAAGTTTCTTTGTTCAAGAGTATAACCACTTACTCTTACATTCTCATGTAAACCTTGTGACTAGATAAATAAAATAAATAATGTTATAATGATATCTATAACAAAATACTTAATATGTTAATGCATTAAATTGAAATATAAATCAACAAACTTATCAAAATCATTTTGAATGTATTCCATTCATAATAGCCATTCAATCTTAATAATCCTCTAAGATTCTTCAAGGTTTTGGGGATTCACTATCTAATATTAACATTTTTAGGGCCCATTTTGGCATCTTCATGAGATATAATATGATCCACATTGTTAAGCCCTATATAAGCCCATGTTAACCCTAAAACGCCTTATTAAGCCCTAGATATTGAGTTATTATTTCTATTTTTATATTTTTATGTAGGTTAGAACCCTTCATGGTCACATTTTATTATAATTGTACCACTTTGTCTCCTATATATATAATATATATATATATAATATATATATAATATATATACACTAATGAGACCTAGTCTAGAATCATCAAATATTGTCTGTACATTGTATTCATTACAAAATAAGTTTTCCCCCTCGAAGAGGACTGTAAATATTGGTTTATTATAATTTTTAAGGCATAAAGATCTATTGACAGGCTTGGATGTTCTGTCAATAGTTAGGGGGTCTCCCCAGTGTGAGGTTCCAATTATACGTCACACTGTTTGGGATAGGATCCCCATCCGATATGTGGGCCCGAATTCCACCATGCGCACGTGTGCTATTCTTGGATTTTAAATGAAAATAAATAAAACTGATACCAAGTGTAAAATTCCTAAAGAATGATGAAAAAATCAACCTTTAGTTGATAGTTGTTGAACATAATGGAAGAAAGTAAAAACAATATAATGAGAAAGAGTATACCTTAAGAAAGAATTGAATAGCTAAGGCTAACTAAGACATACACAAGAAATAAAGTGTTAGAAACTAATTACAAATTAGTTCACAATTAATTACTAGTATTTGCCAGCCCCATTGGGGTAGGCGAGTTGGTAATCACAATGCGGTGAAGTTTGTTAGAAAGGCGGGCTCCGTACTGAAGGTCACAAGTTCAATTCCCCCGAACTAACCCGGAACTATGGAGAGGGGTGGGCGTAGTTTCCCAGGGGTTATAGTGGTAGTGGTCAGAATCGACCTCGTGTAACATGAGTTGCGAGGCTGCTCTAGTTGCCGATTCCTTTGTTGACAAAAAAAAATTACTAGTATTTGCATGGAACGAAAAAGCATAGATTCAAAGTAAACATACAAGTTGCATGCAACAAATTAGTTTATTAGCATGTAAACAAAATGTAAACACATGTGCATAAACAAAAAAAAAATGGATAGCCATTACAAATTCCATTAATATGCACAAGAATCAATGCATGAAGTGAATAAGTTTCTCATTAAATGATGATAAATCTAAGCACATGCACTGCAAGCCTCTCAAAATCTAATAGTGGACTAAGAGTATTTTATATCACCTCTAAAACGCAAAACCTAGCCTCACAATCCCTCAAATTATAAGCTACCAAGAGAAAAAGCACTCAAAGCCTAGAATTCTACATTTATGCTAAAGTATTCAAGTGCCAAAATCCCCTTACGAATGATGCATGAGGGTATTTTATGAAAGTGGGTAGGTGACCTTTAATCTTTCCCATGACTCTTCAAATTCTGTCATTACCCATTCAACATGTGGGGTATGTGTTATATTCTTTCCATTAGATCTAGGTGTGAACCTAAGGATGGTGGGCAGACCTACCCATGGTTTTGTGCATGGTTTTTGCACATGGTTTTGGGCATGATGGTTTTCTCCCATGGTATTTTGTAGATCAAGTCAAGGGAACTAGGTTATGTTATAATCCATGGTTAATGGATTGGGGTTTATGGATGCTTCGACATGTATATAATGTATTGTAACACTGAAAGGAATATAATGAAAAATCAATTTGGTTCCCTCGGTTTGGGTTCCAAGAGAAAATATTTGTGTATATTTTATGTTCTCGCCATTGTTTATTTTTCCGTTTTAAGAATTCATTTGTCAGTAATTTCTGTACTGGGTTAAAACCTACAAAACATACATAACTCTTTACATTCCATGTGAATTTTAGGTGACTCCTATTATTTATTATTGACATAAAAAATAAAATATAATAAAAGAAATGAAATGGGATTTTAGGATTCAACATGAAAGTTATTATGACTAACAACCTTCCCAATATCTCTGACTTTGAAATGGTAGCAGGTTCATCTTGCTGAGGCATTACAAAAATTTTGAGGTAAAAAATGGGCCTCAAAACAAAAATGTACAACAAAAATTAACTTTATAAGAACCAAGAGGATTAAATTTGATCATTTCAACCATGGGGGATGATTCAATATTTTTGGAGTAAAAAGGTAAAAATATTAAAAAACAAACAAACAAACAAACAAATAAAAAAACTATTTTTCAACTCGTATTTTCAACTTATCTCCCTACGATTTTAATTAAATTTTGAGTGGGATCCCTTATTGGAAGCAAAATTTAATTTTGCATCCAATTAGTACCCATGTTGCATAATTTTGATGACCATACTACATTAAAAATGTGAAATACATTAAAAAATGTGATTGCAATTAGAAATTTTCATGTATTTCACATTTTTCATGCAGTAGGGTCCATCAAAAGTATGCAACATGGGTACTTGGATGAAAAATTAAATTGCACATCCAACGAGTGATGTTGCTCAAAATTTGAGTAAAAGGGACATAAGTTGAAAATAAGTGCTGAAAAAGTAGTTTTTTTATTTTTTCCCTTCAAAACATGATGAGGTAATGTAATCTTCTTTTATTATTTCCACTATTATTTTATAATATTCCTTAGGAGGCCCATTTTATACCTCAAAATTTCTCTAATGATTCATAACAGTAGTGCTTTTGTTAGAATGAGTCAAAGTACATTAATTTGAGCCACATGAATAGGGTTTTTGTAACATTCCTGTAATCAATTAGAAAATTTGCTAGTTCCTTTATCAAGAATCATATCAGTAATGCATAATTTTACATTTAAATGCCCTCTTCTTGCTTCTGCAAAAATAGATAAACCCTAATCCATGAGATCAAGAAAAGAAAACATGAAAAGAGGATTATCATTGTAGAAAACTAAGGCTAAGTGTCTTGTATGTGCCTCATAATCCTTCAACATTTTCAAAGGAATACTATATTTCTAAAACTCCTATGCTTTATACATTCCTATGAAAGATTGCTCTAATTCTCTAAATCCATTTATCTCCATTATCTCTAAATCCATCCAATGGAAGAAAGGATAAAATAGAATTCTTGTAATCCATTTCAAAATATGTTTGACACGTGCAAGACAAGTCCATTAGAATTCCTTTTAATAGCTTAGTGAACCATAGTTTCTGCAATCCCTCATCCTTGATATCAAATCCTTTGACAAGCTAGCTTTGCTATGACATCTTTGGATAGTTAATTCATGTCTAGGGATGAGTTGGTCACTCAGTAGCATAGAATGCAGCTTTCATAGGTCGCCAGACTACATAAGGAATCATTTTGCATAGTTTTAGACTTAGGTATTATTGTTACAATGCCTTTCCTCGAAAGCCTAATGTTATAATCCTTACCCTAATGCCTGAAAAATAATAAATATTGTATTTTTTTCCCTTGCAATACTTGCCTCAGAATAAATTCTCTTGTAAGATATGGATAATAATTCTTTTAGGTACTGTTCTTTTCAGATAGGGTTGGTATATCTATCAAGGCTCTATAATGTTGGTTAACATGTCTATTGGACAACAATGGTTTTATTACAATGTATCATATTCTCATCACATTATTATCATAATATCATTGTTGTCCTTTATATCATTTTATCAAATATTTTCAATGCAACGCTTAATATAATCCTCATAGTTTCTTTGAATATAATGTTATTGCATGCCTTACATGCATGGTATGCATTGCATTATCAAATTACTTTTGATATGTTCCTTTACATCGACCTTACAAGGTCTAGATAACCATAACTCTTGAACTAGAAAGAATATTAATCCTTCCTCACAAGGCTCAAGGATTGTTGCCAAGAGTATGATCGATTTCTCCCTTTTACCTTTTGCAAACCTTACATTGTTTTGCATTGTAAGAATATAAATATATATACTATATATAATATAATATAATAAATAAATATATATACCAGTTTTTTCATGCAATAATATAACTTTTCTAGCATTTAATATATCATTTCATTAATGTGTTTTAATATAGCCTCTTCATGCATTAAATATAGTCCTTTGCAAGAGATAATATGTCCTTTCGCAAGAAATAATATATATAACCCCTTGCATTGTTTATCAAACCATTGCAACAATGCCCTTTGGATGATCCTTTGCAACATTAATTAAATCTTTGGATGGGTTGATTTATCACTTCCACATTCTTTCAATGCAACTTATATATACATTAACATACAAAATGTTATTACAACACACCAAAATTTTAATTGCTATTCATTAAACACAACTTTAATCATGTTCTATAATGCACTATTAAACACTCTAGATTCTTTTCCATCGCCTTGTTTATTCTTGGTGTCCAACACATCCTTTAAATGGCTGTCAACGAAACCTTTCATAGTTTCTCAACCCTCTTTTGAATGGTTTTCAATGCAACTTTTTATGGATTCTCATAACTGAATTTAAATGGTTTTCAACACAACTTTTTATAGAACCTTTGGAATGCATTGTATCATCACCACCAACACATTGTATCCTTGTCTTCTATTGCAACACAAGTTATATTATCCCAACACAACTTATGTTGTATTTTATGTAACCACCCCTCCCACATCTACCCACTTTCACTGGCCTACCAGGGTAAACATGAGCTAAGGGATACTATGACATGATTCAACCTTCTAAGTACAATTAACGAAGTAGAATCGACGAACCAAAACTTTACTAACTTTCCTCAGGAGCTACAGGACCCCAAGGAGCCAACCAACCACTCTAGGTTCCCAAAACCTAAGTTAACTTGCCTTTTTATTGGTATGGACTCCCATTTGCTTGAATAAAAATGAAATCTAGCAAATGTAACCCTCCATTCAAATGGATAACCCTACCTCCCAACGACTGCAGTCTAGAATTTCCAGTTCTATGCATGTGACTCTAGAATCTGAGCCACATTTTTAGGGCTTGTATCATCCCTCTGCCTAGAACCTGATATAAATTTCCAAAATGATGAATGAAACAAGGACAAATACATTAATACAAACCTTATTCAAGAATTTGAACTAACAAGGCCTAACCATGATAGACATTTCGTCAAACACATTGTGAACGTGTAATCTACAGGTCATAAACTCATATATGAACATAGAGATCTATTAAATATTTGAAAATAATTAAGAAGATCTAATTCCATTTCACAATAGTTGCATTAACATCTATTAAGTCATGCATTCAATAATCATTCATTTACCAATCACAACATGATAAGAGCCATAACTAGAATATGTCATAAACCATGCTTATAACTAGCATATAACCATAATACTAACAATTATATTACATCCATCAAAGCCACATAATAACAAGTGTAAATACTTATCAAATAAAAGAGGAAATAATATCCTATTAACATATGCAAATCCAACCAAGTCAGGGACTTCCGCACACCACCCGACCATAGATTGGGCTAAACCAAATCTTTCTTTCAGCCAATCACCCTTGTGCCATATTCCAAGCATGAACATGGGACCCACAACAAAAGAACCAGGGCTTCCTTAGTATTTATTGTTGTGCCACCAAAATCGGTCAAGGGAATCCTAGGCCAGAAAAATCCACCTACACAACCAGCCTTTATCGCAATCTTGCCATTACCGTCAAAGGAGTCCTAAGCCCAAACAAGAAACATACACTACTAGGCTTTACCGAAATCTCAAGAAAACTAGCCAAGGGATCACTAGGCCCTAAAGAAGCTTAGATGCCTTAATATTACTTCACCAATACCTTGAGGAATTTGATCGTCTCCACCCATAGGATTTACCGAAATCCCGCCATTACTAGTCAAGGGATTCCTAGGCCTTTGGGAATTTTCCTGAGACCACCTCACCTAGTACCAAAAATAACCGAAAATCCAAATCTCAACCAAATGAAAGAAACCCATCACACCATGGCTATCTGAAAATGGAAAGGCAAATATAAACAACTGTCGGACCTAGAAAAACCCATGCCAATGGAAGAAAGAGAACCAAATATGCACATGCATGTACCATGCATGCCAAAGCTAACAAGGAAACCTTACATACAACTTAGTTCTCTTCAAATTAATCCCATTGTATCCACTTGATCCAAATATTCCTTGCTTGATCCTTGCTTTCCTTTTCTTTCTTGTCTTTCCTTTTCCTTCCTTTTCTCCAATGCTAGAATGTTGTAAGAATGCTCTAAGTGTACAAGAGTATGAGAGAGAGATAATAGAGAGATAACTCCAATCCAAAACTGTCAAAAGGTTGTGAACTGATCCGTAGAAACCTTTTTATCATTGAGTCCTCTATTTTCTTCAATTTTCTCCTCACATGCAAACTTGTGACCTTTCACCTTCCTTTTCTCCTAATTTTCTTTATTTTCATAAATAAAATTCCAATTAATGTCTTTTTGCCTTTTCAAATGATTTTTCCATTGCCTTTGCCAATTTCCCTTAGCTATAATAAACCAAATGAACATCCACTAGAATTTTTTACCCAACATTCATCTTGGACTATGTGTCCCATGACATTCGTCTCATTTTTCCTTTATTAACTTTATTAAATGAACTTTTAACCAGGGGGTGTTATAGACCCTTCCCTCTTAGGGGAACACCATCCTCAATGTTCTAAGAAACCTATGAACAACAAGACCATTGAAAAGAAAAATATATTTCCCATGGAGCTTTATAACTTAGCTCAATGCAGTGTTTACAATGAACAACCTGGTGAAAAGTAAAACCGACTTGACAAACATGACAACATAACAACCATACTACTTGTTATAGCTTTATAACAAAACTCATTGTGGTATTTACAACAAAAACCATACATAAATATGTACATATTCCAAAACTCGTTTCCCTCAACTGACAAACAATGAAGGATACATTACTCGCATCTGATCAACCATCTCCCAAATAGCTTCCTTAGGCCCAAAGTGTTTCCATTGTAGTTTAACTTCATCGATTGCTCGGCTCTGGGGCATGAGTTGTTTTTCTTGCAAAGTGCACTAAGGTTTTGGCTGGAATTATCCTTTTGGCTCCAAATACAGTACATACCAATCAATCACATTATCAACATATTTCACATATCTTTTAAGCAATGAAACATGGAAAACATCATGGAGTTTCACTTTCAGAGGCAATGCAAGTCTATAGGCCGCTGGTCCAATCCTCTTAAGGCCCTCAAAACCGAGGTGCTAGCTTCGCACATGACACAATCCTCAAGGATCTTTTCTTGGGCTTGATGTGCAAGAACACATTCTCCACAACCTAAAAATTGTTAAATGCCTTTTGTTGATTTGCATAAATATCTCCCTCTCCTGTGTTGCCTTTAGATTCTCCTTGATAACCTACATTTCTTGTTCCATCTCTGCCAACATGTTCGGTCCAATCAACACCCTGTTCACTGGATCACTCCAACTGATGGGACTATTATAATTCCACCCATAAATTGCCTCAAATATACTTATCCTTAGTGACTTCTGATACCCATTTTTGTAAGCAAATTATACCCATTGAAGATACTCCTTCCACCTCCCCTACTAGTGCATTACATGCGTTATCATCACTCCCTCCATAATATTGTTGACTCTCTCTTTCTATCCATTTGTCTGCAGATGATAAGTTGTGATGAAGGCCAACTCTGTACCCAAACCTGCAAATAACTCCTTCCAAAACCTGGAAGTGAAATTGGCATCTTTATCATATACAATCTTCTTAGGAATACCATGCAATATCACTATCTCCCAAATGAAGACCTATGCTACCTCACTAATTAAACAAGTAGATGTAATCACTATGAATTGATACCTTAGTAAACATGTCAACCACAACCATGATGGAATCATGTTGTTTGGATGTCCTTGGCAACCTATAATGAAGTCCATGGAAATGACCTCCCATTTTCACTATGGAATCAGAATTAGTTGTAGTAAACCACCTTAATGCTTGCACTTTGATTTTACTTGTTGAAAATCCAAACATCTAGCCACAAACTCAACCACCTCTTTCTTCAAATTCGTCTAGTAGTAGAACTTCTTAATTGCTATCAATGTATTCTGATATCCCATATGAACTCAATGCGACTTAACATGAAATTCCCTCAAGATAAGCTTCTTGTGTTCATTGTTTTCTGGCACATAGATCTTGTCCCTAAATATGAGCAAACCATCTGCCATAAGATGATAATCCACATCCTATTCACCTATGCCCTCCTATTGTAACCTGTGCCTAAGATCCATGTACCTATCATCCTAATGTCTTGCCTATAATATCTTATCCTATAAATATGTTCCATATGAACTCATAGTTCCTATGTAATTTTGTTGTATTGTTTTTCTAAGAGCTTCTGTGACCTTGTTCTCTTTACTCTTAATTTACCTGATCACAAAGTTAAACTCATTGAGGGTAGAAAACCACCTATCTTGTCTGGAATTCAGATTAGGTTGGTCAAACAAGTATCGCAACCCAGTGTGATCACACATCAACCCAATACTCCTACCAAGAAGATATTGTCTCCACATCTTCAATGCATGAATAATCGATGCTAACTCAAGATCATGTGTCACATATTTTTTCTTTTGCTCATTCAGTTTCCTTGATTCATGGCATACCACATGTATGGATATACAATCTTTAGAACCAGAGAATTGGTCAACAACTGCTTCAACTACTCAAAACTAGGCGCACATTCCTCCATCCATTCAAATTTCTTTCCTTTTCGTTGCAAGGATGTGATAGGATAGGAAATCCATGAGAAGTTCTTGATGAACCTCCTATAATAACCTACTAACTGCATAAATGATCTAACCTCATCCACATTTCTAGGAGCTTCCCACTCCATGATAGATCTTATATTTTATAGATCCACTGCTATACCTTCCTTGGAAACAACATACCCCAAGTAATGAATCTCTGTTTGAAATAAAATGCATTTATTGAGCTTGGCATACAACTGATGCTATCTTAGCATTATGTTGTAGTGGCTACAAAACCCTCCAAAATTTTGGTCTGCATCCAATTTCAGAGCCTTCCTTGGGTTTTTACTCGATGTTTGCAAGCACTCGGGCTCATCTCGTGAGCTCGTGTTAAGTCTTTTCACCCTCCTCACCTGACCATTCATTAGATTTCTTTTTTCATGTTGGTCATAATGTCATGCTTTGTAGCCATGTTATGGCTATGCACAAGGTTTGTCTTTGTGTGTACAAGTAGTATTCGCTATGTAAACATCCTTTGAACTCACACATGAAGTTGTATGTGGTGAGCACTAGCATTGCAGCAATAATGCTGCAACTCCTGGGCTGCCTACTTTACTCTTATCAACCTGGTAGTTCGTAACAAACTTGGAAGCGACGATGTTGTATGCACAAGTACTAGTTCTTATTGCAGGCTGTTACTTGGTCAGTTGATGCAAGATCACTAGAAGCTCAAGCCAACTTCTATGGATTCCAGAAGAAGCTCTATATGTGATTAAAGAAAGGAAAGCTTACTCTACAGAGGCTACTCTAATTGTAGAAAGGAAAAAGACTTAAATGTAAGTAAACCTAGCAAACCCTACTTAACTAACTAATCCTACTCTTGCAGAAAACACTATGAAAACCATGAAATGAATGCCATTACCTACTCAAGGAATTAAACAACATCTACTCACACTATTTCTAGAATTAAATGAGCAAAAAACATCTTTTTGGATTTTTATGTATTTTATGTGAAATTGATAGGCATGTGTTTTATTGTGTGTGAAGGTGGAAGTGAATAGGTGGTGTTGAAGGGTAACTTTGGACTTTGTGGGGATGTAATATGGTGTGGATGGGTCCTAGGAGGTCTCAGGTGGCATTCTGGAGGCTTTTCCCACACTCGGCCTTCAAAAGAAAACTTACAGGAAAATCTACAAGAGGACACAAGGGATCTACGGGAGGTCTACAGGAGGATGCCGAGAGCCGTTTTGAAGGTTTTGAGGGTGTGAGAGTGGGTGGAAAAGATATGTGAAGGTTGGGATGATGTGTTAGGGTGCCTAGGGTCCACCAAGAATCACTAGGAGAGGGAAAGATGACTGGGAGAGAGGAAGAAGTCCTATGGAAAAATGTAGAAAACTAAGGCAGATTTGAGGTGAAATTTGGGTGACCTATAGGGCATGGATCAAAGAGAGAATGTGATGGCTGATAGACTGACCTGCTATGAGGAGAGATCTGCTGCAAAAGAACTGACAGTCAACCAATAAGATCAAGCAAGCAAGGAAGTGAGTACATCTAAAAAACAGAATTTTGCATCAAGCTAGTCTAAACTATGATCCATGGAAGTGAATGTTGAGCAATGCTACAAGAAAAGAAAGCATGGAAGAATACTTATTTCAAATACATAAATGAGCATGGTGGAAGAGATCTAAAGCAAAGCATTAACCTTCTAACACACTTGCAAACACTAGAAATCCTATGGAGAAGGAAAATTTGTGTTTTTGGGGCAGCAAGAGGGTATTTGCCTCAATTCATAGTCCCAAAGGGAGGAAAAGAGGCCAAGGCACTATTGCTAGCCTTTTGAATCTTCTTTCTATCACTGCTTAACCTGCTATAGAAAACACAAATGAAAGCAAACTACTAAACCATAAAAAACAACCTATTCTTAACCAAGAAAGAAATTCATCTAACAACAACTAATCCATAAACTGAAACAAAGCATATAAATACACACAAAGAGGATCTTGGCTACTTGGATTAGGCCCTAACCCAAGAGCTTTAGCCCTCTGAGGTAAGTCAGTGCTAGCTCAAAAAGGATCTCATCTTTATTATCAAAACAGTAATAGGATTACATGAAACTGTCCACAAAAGTAAGCTCGAAGTTGAGTAGAGTTTTACAATAGCAAAAGTACAACAAAAATTCGACCCTAGTGAGGCCCTAGGATACTTATACAACTGAAGCTCCCAACAGCTTCCTTAAAATCAGGGAGGCTTGGCTCTCAAAACTCGAGATAAACATTAGTTATCCTCCACTTGCTTGGGTGCCTCCTAGTGCATTGATTTAGCTATTTGTACTCCGAGCTGCATGAAGGGGAATTCAAAGTGGGGAGCAATAAATGAGGGGGATTCCCTCCTATAAATCCTCTCCTTTTTCCACTTCAAATTATTACTACCAATTTTCCATTGAATATTTGACTTTGTCTTCAAAATTCAACAAAAATTTGCATTAACCACATATTAGACCACATGGCATCATAACTAACTCAACTCACTCCATAAGCATAAATATAATAAAAAAACATGCAATAAGCTAAGAGAATGGTTGATTTAACTATGTTAGGAGGAAAAATGAGCCCATATAATTATAGATTTATGGGGCTCATCATCACCCCTTATTGATGGTGTTACTCATCCTCTGAGCAAGTTAGTCCATCTCCTCATCTTTTATGGCCCTGGTGGCCTCTCTAGCATCCCAAGCTTCTGATGTTGTTTCCTCTTCTTTGTCATAGAAGCCTGATTTTCTATCTATCTCTTCCCACTGCCTCTACTCTTCTTCTTCTGTCCTTCCTTCTAGCATGTCTAACAGCAGTGATGGACTCAGTTTGAGGCCAATCCAATTGACTTGCAGCCTTTGCATTGTGTGCTTGTACATTGGCACTCTCCTTAGTGCCTCCTTAATCCTCATTGGGAAATGATATTCCCTGATCTTCAGACTGTGTGGTAAGGTGTTCCATCTCTTCATACATGCATGCAAACAGTCATTCCTAAGCAACCTTTCCATGTCCTCAAATTGTGCAATGGCTTGTGCTTGATCACTTATATATCTAGGGGAAATTTGAGGATTATTGGCAAGCAGCTGGTGTGTGCTGATGAGAGCCATGGGATCTAATGGCTCAGCTTTGATCATTAATGGCTCATTGTGCTCCCTTATCATCAACCTTTTTACTTATGTTTCCCTTAACTCTTCATGGTTCATCCAGGAAGCCATGGCTATTAGTTGTAGGTCCCCTAGCCTAGCATTGGGATCCCACACATTCATGTCTGTGAGGGCCATATTATACAGGTAAAATTCTACCATCTTTGCCCTTATCTTCTGTTGTGATTTGATCACACAGGTCCATAAACTATCTGTAATCTTGAAAAGGAATTGTGCCTCTTTGTGCCAAAGTATTGATCTGAAATTGTATCCATTGGTCCTTGAGGTATAATCCATAGGATTTTGTTGGTGTTCTACATTGCAGTTCCTCCATGGATAAGCTATCCATGCATGCTAGCTGGGTCTCTTTCTCCTTTAGCTACCTCCTTAGCAATTCAATTTCAGTTTGACGTTGGTTGCTTGCAATTTCTTCTCTATTTCTAACAACACCTAACTCTCTACTCATTTCTCTAAGTCTGTTCTCCATATGGCCAAGATCCTCAACTCCCTTGGATTTGGCTATTTGCATCCACCTATGTGTTCTTATTCTTTCCTTCTCTAGTTCAAAGAATAGTGGAATTGCAAATGTTTGTGGAATTATCCTTCCTCCTTCAAGAAGATGGTAATAGGAGGCAAGGCTGGGATGGAGATTAGGTTCTTGTGGCTCTGTAGCTTCCTCCTTCCCTTTTGGCTACCCTTCTATTCTTTTCTCCAGTTGTTGGGTCTCCTGTAGCTTTGACAATGTCTCCTGTAGAATTGTTTGTGCCTCCTGTAGGATTGTTTTTGGGTCCTGTAGTTGCACTTTTCCTTCCAGGTGGAAGATCTAGGAGTCCCTCTTTCATATGTGATAGGGGTTTTAGAGAGATATTCTTCCCCTTTGACAGTGGGTGAATCTTCAATTGTAATGGGCACTGTTGAATATGGTTGGGGTTTCCCTGTTTTGATACTTGTGCTTTTCCTGGCCTTGAAATACATGGAGGCCTGCCTTTTTCTATTTTCTTTTGGCTTAATTGGTGTGCTCAGGGTTGTGAGGGCAGCTACTGCCTCCCTTTTCAAGGTCTCAGGGGACCCTTCTCTTTGTTTTTCCTCTACTGCCTCTTCTTCTCCTCCTTCTGCCTCCTTTTCTATCTCTGTTTGCCCTGTTTCTTCCTGTTCTGTTTCTTCCCCCTTCTCCTCTTCTATCTTAGTTTCTTCCCCCTCCTTTTCTTGTCCTGCTGAGTCATCAGTTGCTTCCCCTTCTCCCCCTTTCTACTTTTCTTCCTCACTGTCAGAAGGACTAATATCATAGATGAGGGCCTTTATGTCATCTTCTGTTGTCATGTTCCTGAAGACTTCCCATGATGTTATAGGTAGTGTGAATGTATGGAGGGCTTCTTCCACTAAAATTTTGATTAACCCATGGTGAGCCAGCTGATCTGGACTCCCTGCCTTAAACTTAATGCTAGATTCTATGAGGGACTGCAGGAGGAAATAGGGGATGCTGAGTTTCAGGGGCGTTGGAGTGTCCATGCCATATCTCAGCTCATGAAGGATTCTAAAATGGTAGCCATAGACTATGTTGTACCTCCCTTCATAGGAAATGTATTTGATGATTTGATAACTAACCTCATAACAAGGGTATGGTATGCTATCCCTTCTAATGCCACTTTTATCTTCTACAGGATGTTCATTGTTTTGGAAGAAGCTTTTCTTGGTAGCCTGTCCAATTGGTTTTTCATTTTTTCTCCAAGGTAATCTAATAGGAAGGGTAGTAACCCTACTGATAAATTCAGGGGTTATATCCATAGAAAGACCTCTAAAAGTGACAGTGACATGTGTTCTTGAGTGAGGGACTAAAGAGAGGGAAAGTTCCTGGGAAATTTCCTCATCAAACCCTCGAAATTTCTCAAAAAAGTTCATCCAATTTTCCCTTGTGAATATGGCCACTACTTGGGGATGTTCATGGAGCCTAGTGGAATTAGTGGGCTCCTTCCTCATGAATCCTCCTGTCATTGTGCTTATACCCCTTTTGAACACCAAATGTAGAGATGGAGACAGTAATTTTGAAGAAACAGGAAAACAGAGGAAAACTGTGTTTTTTTTTTAAATAGGTAGAATTTTTTTATGTAATTCCTCTTCTTCTATGGACTCAATTCCTCCTTAAAATGATATCATTTCTTACATATGCTGATAATCAAGGTGGGTATGCATGGAACCTACCTCCTCAAGCCAAAAATCGAGCAAAAAATCGGTGTTTTCATCTTAAAAACAACTCACGTACCCCTCCTATAGAACGGCCTGTAGGTGCTCCTATAGAACCTGTAAGTGCTCCTGTAGACAACGCCAAGAGTAGGAGGATGGGTGAGATTGATGGAAAATGATGGTTTCAAGGCTGTGGGGTGATAAGGAGTTTTCTGCAGCTAAGCTTACGAGGAGAGAATGAGGGAAAAGGTGGTGAGTGTGCTCGAGGAGGAGTACTTATTACTTCTTTTAGATTTTTTCAGTGATGGGTTGAGCTGGAAAAAATGTACGTTGGCCATATTTGGACCGTTGCTCCCCACCTACCTTGTCATCATGGTTCCTTCTCGTAATCACCTCTCATTATTGCATCAGAGTTTACATACCCTCCACTACCTGTCCTTGGTATCTTTCTCTATGTTGACTATGCACACATGTGGGTGACATCTTCGGATGAGTGCAATCAACTAGATGAAGGTGGCCAAGTTAACTAGCCACCTTTTCCTTGTTTAAAGTCAACCATCTCATTACTCATGCATATATTTCAATTACACAAATGCAAACAAACGAGCAGGTTGGTCACTTACCTGTGAGTCGAATGTATGTGTTGTGAGGTATTTTGGCTCCTTCTACTGCTGCATGCCTGTGTTTCCCTTGCTGCACGCTCTCTACTTTCTGATGTGTTACTATTTGTCTTGTGTAGGTATCCTCTAGCTAGATCTAAGCTTCAGACGTCTCCTTCAATCCTCATGGTTGCACTTCTTTTGCTGTTGTGGCTTGATTTTAATGGGATCAGGTGCTATAGGAATTCCTACAAGAGCTACTGTAGCTACTTCTCCCCTTGAAATTTTAGATTATTTCTGTGATGGGGGCATTGAGGATGATGCCAGAGATGTTGATGGAGATGGAGAGGTAATAGGTAAGCTGTAGGTGAGATTTGAGGTGCTGCTTCCTTTCTTATTTTTGTTTTTTCCTCTTTTTAATAAAAACTATTTCTTTTGTGTTTTTTTGGGATAGGAAGTAAAATGATGATGATGATGTGATGCAGGTGCAGAATGGATGGAAAGGTGGGTTGATAACTGTAAGAGGGTTTATGTGTTCTTCATGAAGCTTCCCAATCCCTCAAACTGCTTTTTGGAACCATTTCTGGTTCTCTGTAATTCCTACAGGAGCCTTCTGTAGAAAACACAGAGCCTCCTGTAGAACACACAGTTTCTGGAAAAAAACACAGTGGGGTGGAAGAAAGGTCATAAATGATGGAGAAGAGTGTGGAGGAGATGAAATAGGTGCTTTTGTGAATGTCAGGGCTCTGTGGCATCTCCTCTTGCTCTCTGTGGTCCTCCTGCAAACTTACAATGCACATTAAAATTCAGTTTTCTTTTTCTTTTTCTCTTTTTTTCTTTTTTTTTGAAAACAAATAGGGCACATCAAGGAGGTTTTCACCCTAATTGCCTACCTTGGGAACCTCCAAGGGAGGTTTTCACCCAGGGATCTTATTCTCTCTCTTTTTTTTTTTGACGTCACTGGGCCGCCTCAGGAGAGGTTTTCAACCCAATGATGGGACTTCAAGCGCCTCATGGAGGTTTTCACTTGAGTCCTTATTTAATTTTTTTTCTTTTCTTTTCCTTTAGTGAGTGGGTGAAGTGGAGGCTAAGACATGATCCACTTCCATCACTGTCTTATTCAAATCTTCAATGAACTCTCGCTTGTAGAGGGGCTTCTTGTAAATTTTGAACAAATCTCCATTGACAAGCATGGGGATGGCTTCATCATCAATGGTTTTGATTAGGATTGAACCATTGTCATTGCATTTTTCCACAGTGTAGGGTCCCAGCCATCTTGTCCTCAGCTTACCTTTTAAGTCTTTATACCTTGAATCATAGAGCAGTGCCTAATCTCCTTCTTGGAATTGGTTCTCCTTGATATTTTTGTCATGCCATATCTTCCTCTGAAGCTGAACTACCTCTGTGTGGAGAAGGGCCTGCAATCTTTGTTTATCCAATCCGTTGAGCTGGAGTAAACTTTCCTTCTGTGCATGGTTGAGGTCTAGGTCCAACTGAGCTGTCATCCCTAGTGTATTGAATTCAAATTCTATTAACTATAAAGCCTTCTTCCCATAGACCAGTTCATAGGGTGTGAACCTTGTAGTGGTGCCTCAACTAATCTGTCCGCCCAATCTTTTCTGCTATTGCTCACTACCTTGGTCAGAATTCCTTCCAAAGCTATGTTAGTGACTTCCACCTGCCCATTGGCTTGTGGATGGTAAGGGGTGGAAGTCCCGTGCTTGATTTTATTATGTGTGACCAGGTCTTCAATCAAATTGGAAGTGAATTGACTGCCTTGATTTGTGACCAATTCTCTTGGACGCCAAAACTTGTAGAATATGTTTTCTCTCAAAAAATCATCTACTTTTTCCTCTGTTGATGCTTTGATTGCTTTTGTTTCTGCTCACTTTGTCAGATAATCAATGCACACAATGGTGTATTGTTTCTATCTTGAAGGAGAGCTGATAGAACCCATAAAGTCCATGTCCCACTTCTCAAATGGCTCAAAGGTCACTTGAGGTTGCATGGGCATCTCATCCTTTGGAGTAGGTTTCCCCATCCTTTAACACCAATCACATTAGCTGGTGTATCTCCTCACATCTTGATGAAGAGTGGGCCAATAGTAGCTTGCTTGCAATATTTTGAAGGAAGTTATCTTTGCTACAAAATGACCTCCACAAGGCCCGTCATGATAGGTCAGGAGAATGTCAAAGAATTCCTCCTCCCTAACACATCTTCTCAAGATCTGATATGGGCCATGTTTGAAGAGATTACCCCCAATCCATATGAAATGGGTGCTTTTCCTTACTATCTTTCTCTTCTCTTTTGATGACAAGTGTGGTGGAAACTGTGCTGAAACCAAGTAGTTTGCTATATTAGCAAACCATGGAGAAAGTACTGAAATAGCAAATATATTTTCATGTGGCACTTGGTCATCCACCATTCCTTCTTCACCTGCAGAGAAATTTACTCTAGACAAAAAATCAACAACAACATTTTCTTTACCAGGCTTATCAATAATGGTTAGATCAAACTGATGTAGTGAAAGCAACCATCTAATAATGCAAGCATTTACATCTGGTTTTTTCATCAAATATCTAATTGTAGCTTGATCAGTGTGCACAAAGGTTTGATAGCCTGTGATATAATGTCTGAATTTGTTTAAGGAATGCACATCAGCTAGGAGTTCCTTCTCAGTCACTGTGTAATTTAACTCTACCTTTGACAATTTTTTGCTTATAAAGTATATGGCATAAGGCAAATTTTCATCAATTTGTCCTAAGGATGCTCCTATTTCTTTGTTCGAGGCATCTGTGTGAATGTGAAAGGGTAGGGCCCGGTTTGGCCCTCTGAGAATCGGGGCAGTTACTAACTTGCTCTTCAAGGTATCTAGGGCTTATTGACAGTTTTCGGACCATATGAACTCAACATATTTGCCTAAAAGGCCAAACAAAGGAGAGGCTAGCTTACTAAACTCTTTAATGAATCTTCAATAATATCCAGCTAAGCCTAGGAAACTTTTGACATCTCTCACCTTTTGAGGAGGTGGGACCCTTTGGACGATGGCAATCTTGTTGGGGTCCACCTGCAGTCCTTGTTGAGATATTGTGTGACCTAACACGGTCCCTTCAGTCATAAAAAATTCACATTTTTCTAGACTGAGGGATAGGTTCATCTCAATACACTTGTCTAGAACTTTTCCTAAGTTAGATAAATCTTCCTGAAAGTCAGAACCATAAGGAGTAAAATCATCCATATATATTTCCACTACATCATGAACCAACTCAGAAAATATACTCAATATCGCTCTTTGGAAAGTGGTTGGAGCGTTGCACAAACCAAAAGGAAGGACCCGGTATGCAAAGGTACCCCAAGGACAAGTGAAAGTGGTGTTATCTTGGTCTTCTGGGCTGATTTGAATCTGATTGTACCCGTTGAACCCATCTAGGAAGGAGAAAATTTTTTTCCCCGCTAGACCATTTAACACTTGATCTATGAATGGTGAAGGAAAATGGTCCTTTTTAGTGGATTTGTTCAATTCTTGATAATCGACACAGATTGTCCACTTGCCATTTTTCTTTAGCACTAGCACCAAAGGGGAGACCCATTCACTGTCAGAGATGGGGTAGATGAATCCTGCATCAAACAATTTTTGCAATTCTTCCTTAACAATGTCTTTAAGTGCTGGATTCATCCTTCTTTGAGGTTGCCTGACTAGTTTTCAATCTTCCTTAATGTATATATGATGAGTACATACTGAAGGGTGCACTCCCTTCATCTCCTTATAACTCCAGGCAAAGGCATCTAAATGCTTTCTCAAAAGTTGCACAACTCCTCCTAGGAAGTGGATAGGGATGATTGATTTTCAAGGTTCTTTCTAGGCCGAACTCTATATTCTTAACATGAAGAGAGGTCAAGTTAGCCACATAGAGATTAGTTGAGGGGTTGTTTTGGGTTTCTCTCACTATGTCCTCTAATGGTAAGACATTGGGGGGTGGATTCTGAATCAAATTTTCAATCATATCATCCTTATCTTGAAGTTTCCCCCCCATGGCGGTTTCTAATGCACAAAGTGGTGCAGAATAGACCTCATCCTCATCCTCCTCCTCCAACCAGAGAGGTAGATCATGTTCTACCAAGGGTTGGGTAGGAGGGTATAGGATTAACTGCTTGGATCTATGCTCGTTCTTGATGGTCATGTTCCCAGCTCGACAGCTGATGTAGGCATCGATAGTAGCCAACCAGGTCTTCTCATGATGAGAGGATACCCAGTGATCTTTGCCTTCGGCTGGAGAACTAAGAAATTAGCAGTGTACTCCCAAGAATCAATGGAGACCATCACATCTTCCACAATCCCTTCAGGGGTCATGGTGGAGTGGTCTGCTAGCTGCAGTATTGTCGTGGTCTTCCTCAAGGAGCCCTGGAGGTTAAGTTTGAGCATTGTGTCCTTTGTTATCACATTAATGGCAGCTCCCAAATCAATCAAGGCATGTGGGATCATGGTGCCATTGATGTGGACATCAACTATTGAGCTTCCAGTGTCCAGATATTTCAGACAGATTACCTACCCCAACATCAGGTCAGACAATCGCCCTATGACATTGATGGTTGGGGCATCTCTTTTGCACCTTCTTGGATGCCTAAAGCACTTCTCTTTGATCAACCTATTGTAGATAGGCACATATTTTATGGCTTGGAGAAGTGGTATCTTCACACATAACTGTTTCAATTCTCCCAGAAGTTCAGTTTCTTCTGGGGTAGGTTGTGTTATCCCAGATATTTTCTTAGGAAAGGGTGGAATTTCTTTAGGTTCACTTTCCTATTTATCTTCGTCAACCTCCCTGGGTGGAGGCTGGCTATCTGGGAGAACCTTCCTAGATCGCAGGTTAATCTCTTGAATCTCTACAACATAAGTTTGGCATGACGGTTCCCCACTATATACCTTATGAGCCTGTTTGTTGTTTAGGTTCGGGTTTAGCTAGGCAGGCATTTGGGGTTTCCTTAGTGGAGCAGAAGGTAATGGTTGTGGTTGAGCAGGGGGATAGTTGTACTGGGGCCTCCATCCTTGATGAGATGCATTCCACTGAGGTTGCGATTGAAATGAATGAGCGGCTGGTTGGGCATGATATTGAGATGGGAAGGACCAAGGAGGAGGCGTGGACCAGGAAGGATGAGCAGGAGGGCCCCAAGAAGGTATGGAAGTGACTTGGTTGGGGTTGTAGTATGCTTGAGATGTCCCTTGCATCCCCTGTTGGTATGGTCTAGGTCCATGCGGTCTCCTTTGGTTCATGAAATAGAGTGGTTCAGTGGCTCCTTTAGCTCCTTGGTATACAACTTTAAGTCCAGGCAAGGAAAGACACTTATCTGTAGAATGATATTTTTCATAGACTAAACAAACCTCTATAGAGTTCAATGGACATTCGTTCCTAGGATGCTTCTTGGTGCATCTAGAACAAAAGATGGCCAAAGCCCTCTTTGCTTCATCTTGTTTTCTTTTAATATGCAAGGTATGTGTTTGCATGGCAAGAGTCTGCAGCATCTCACTTTTGAAGTCTTCCAACATGTTTCCAATTTCACCTTTAATTGATGAATTGGAAGAGGAGGTACTAGCTATGGGTTGACTCCCCCTACCTTTCTTTCTGGCTGCTCAAGAATGGTTTCTAAAACTAGTCTTTATGTCCTCATAAGATAGTTGGTAGATGTCTCCCCCAGCCAGCAGATGGAGGGTGTCTAGAAGGTCTTCTGGAATTCCTCTTAGCACAACCAAATTCAAAGATTTAGGGTCAAGTGTACACCTGGCCCTTTTGTAGCTGAGTTGGAACCTCTCTTCATAATCTTCCAAGGATTGATCACTTCCCATGGTCATTCGGAAGATTTCTTCTTTGGTATCTTTTGACCTATAGTAGTCTCGATACTTGTCATTAAAGGCTTGCTGCATCTGAGCCCATGTTGTGATGCTATTGCCAGGTAACTCCATGAACCAGTCAATGCTGCATCCTTGAGAGTAAAAGGGAATAGCGTCAACTTTTGCTCGTCTTCTGCATAGTCATAGGTTCGACAGATGACAACAAACTCAAACAAGAAGGTGTCAGGATCTTTTGTAGTCAAAGCATGGAAGTGAGGTAGGGATGAAGGGATTATATTCTTCATTTGGTGTCCCCATTGGTCTCCCTAATGGGAAAGGTACCCTCTATTTTCTCTCCATTCCCCCCACATTTCTGTTTTTAGCCATTGGCTCAGGAGGGATGTTTTCTTCTTCTTCTCCCCCTATAGGCTCTTCAAATATCTCTAGTTGTTAACCTAAAGGTTCTTCTTGATCATTGCTACTGAAGAAGAGAGAAGTTTGGCTGTGTGAGGTAGTGGGGGCGTTGGGCAAGAATTTTCTTGAATTATCTCTATTCCTACGAGGCATGAAAGGAAATATTTTTGGTTGGTTTTTGTTTTTTTTTCACACTGATTGTACGTGCAAAACTGAAATGGATTGAACAAAACAAATTGCAACTAACTGAAATGAACTTGCTGAAATGAAATTTGCAAAATTGAAAAAGAAAGCAAGGAAATGTAGAACTTGAAGAAATGACTAGCCTACTCTTGCTGAAATGAAATTTGCAAAATTGAAGAGGAAAACAAGGAAATGTAGAAGCTGAAAGAAATGACTATTCTACTTTTGCTGAAATAAACTATTTAGCAGAATGTTACGATAGAAAATAGAAAAAAGCAGTAATCACAAAAAACTCTAATGCTTCCCCAGCAACGGTGCCAAAAAGTGGTGAGCAATAGTATTGCAACAATAATGTTCCAACTTCTGGGCCGCCTACTTTACTCTTATCAACCCGGTAGTTTGTAACAAACTTGGAAGCGACGGTGTTGTATGCACAAGTACTAGTTCTTACTGCAGGCTGTCACTTGGTCAGTTGGCACAAGATCACTAGGAGCTCAAGCCAACTTCTATGGATTCCAGAAGAAGTTCTATATGTGATGAAAGAAAGGAAATCTTACTCTACAGAGGCTACTCTAATTGTAGAAAGGAAAAAGACTGAAATGTAAAGTAAACCTAGAAAACCCTACTTAACCAACTAATCCTAATTTTGTAGAAAGCACTATGAAAACCATGAAATGAATGCCATTACCTACTCAAGGAAGTAAACAACATCTACTCGCACTATTTCTATAAGTAAATGAGCAAAAAACATCTTTTTGGATTTTTATGTGAAATTGACAGGCATGTATTTTATTGTGTGTGAAGGTGGAAGCGAATAGGTGGTGTTGAAGGGCGACTTTGGGCTTTGTGGGGATGTAGGATGGTGTGGATGGGTCCTAGGAGGTCTCGAGTGGCCTTCTGGAGTCTTTTCCCGCACTTGGCCTGTAGGTTTTAACCCCGTACAGAAATTACCTGCATACAAATTCTCAAACACAGAAAATAAACAATGTGAGAGCATAACACATAAAACACATATACACAGAGATTTTCCCCTAGATCCCAAAATTGGGACTACCATCTTGATTTTTCATTATGTTCCTTTCAATGTTATAATACATATTTATACGTGCTGAAGCATCCAATACCGTGGATCGAAAATCATCGTGTCCAATACCATGGATCGAAAACCATTGCGTCTAGAAACCATGTGCGAAAATCATACACAAAAGCATAGGTGGGTCCGCCCAACCTAACATAGGGTCCAAAACCAAAATTTTCTGGGTCACTACCCCTAACCCCATAGAGTGGGGTTACAGGTACCCCTTAAACCCCCTGTGACCTTCCCCCCTCTAACCCCCAGGTAGCTACGTGGCCTAGTCGTGGAAATTATATAACACAACCCAACATTCTCCCACTTGTTGTTTTCTTTCCATAGGGGGCCACAAGAGAACTTAGTCATTTATCTAGTCTTGCAACGCCCATTGTTTCTCTACACCAAGAGAACTTCTTAGAGCTCACAGATTTTGTCAATACATCTGCAGTATTCTTCAAAGTGTCCACCTTTACCAACAACACCTTTTTGTCTTC
>APFE030600160.1:40890-70755 GCA_000404065.3 Pinus taeda | reverse complement strand
CTACGTAGGTTAGTCGTGGAAAGAATATAACACAACCCAACACATTCTGATCACTGGGTAGATGAGCCCATCTTAGGATTCATCTCCATATTTTCCACAAACAACATGCCCTCCTTGGTGTTTAACTTCAATCAATTCTTGACTGGTTGTATTCATGAACAATTCATAAAATTTCCTACAGAACAGGTGTTCAATTACACCTCTATTTTGATTTATATATTCCTCTATTATTAGGCAGACAAATTCAATTTTGCATTGCAGAAGCTTGATAATGCAGGCAACCAGCGACCAGTAATCTTGGATTTAAGAGATTTGTGGCTTATATCTTCTCACTTGGTTACCGAAGAATCCACAGTAAAAAACATTTTTCATCAACGCTTCAAAACCCAACCAGGATTTGAAACGTTGACGAAAAAGGTTTTTTACTGTGGATTCTCCAGTAACCAAGTCAGAACCATTAATCTTTTGGACCTCCTTGGTCATGAGAGAACAACAGGAATTCACCTATAAGCAGTTCATTGAATATTTTTTTCATCTAGCCATGAACATTCTGAACAGTGCATTACAACCCAGGATCAGTGAGGAAATCAAAAGAATTCTACACCTAACAGATTAGGAAAAGATTGGGGATTCGTATTTATACCAAAATTACAGATATCAGGGTGTATGGATGTGAATTGGCACCCTATAAACTCCCCAAATACCTCCCAATGAGGATTTTTTTTCCTTGTAGTATATCAGAGAGATGTTGAATTCGGATGACATCCACTTTGTAGTGGCCAAGAAGAAGTCATAGTTTAGAATAAATACACAGGTGGGCTCATTTGTGTGCAACACAAGGACAACAGGTGAAGAGGTAGATAGAATGCTTAAAGAAATGAAATTCAGTCTGAGCTTTACATGGTCTTATGACCCCTGTGGCATTATTTCAAAGCTTGGAGTGGAGAACAAAAACACTCCTTGCATTCATACTTCAAGGCTAGAAATAGAGCAGTATGCCAATCAGCTGGAGTGGACAAAAAATACCTTACAGGAAGCTAAATAACAACTTGTTTCTACTTCTAGTTTGCAAACTCTTGTTCCTTAGGAAAAATTAAGTAAAAGACAGAGGGAGGAAGGATCATCATCAACAATTGGGAGTGAAGCTAAAGAATTCAAGATCAAATATAGGAAGAGAGCAAAGGTAACTCTTAGATTATAATTGGACAAAGAAATTGAAGAGAAGGAAGCCATCATCATCACAGATTCATCACCTTCAGCTACCAAATTCACAACATCTCCTACTGGACCTTCATATTCACAAGATCACAAGAAAACTAAGCTAGAGTCACAAAATGTCCAAACAGAAAAAGAGAAGGCAGTTTTTGACAGATACATGGAGATAAAGCTCAAGAATGAAATTCTAAAAAATAGCACTTATAACCAATTCTAGAAGAAAATATCCAGCTCACAAAGTAGGTTGTTCTCAGTCTTCGGCACAGAGCATGGAAAATTGCATATGGCCTTTATTGAGGCCCATATTCCACAGCCAAAATCAGCAACAGACTACAAGAGCACTAATTTTGAATTCAACGCAAAGGACATACATCCCATTAATCAAATGGAGATGCACAAGAAAAATGGTTAAATAATATCCTCCACTTTGACTAACACTGTTATGTCACTTTCTAAATTACAGGTTTCTTTTGCAAATGTTCATTCACAGCTGAAAATGGAGAAAGTGTCCTCCTTAGCCAAAGATAATAGGATCAAGTCTTTGGAAGACTTGTGATTAAGATATGGTATGACCCTAAAGTTGTTAATGCCACTGAGGAGATTATCAAAAAGAAGAACCCGGACATTGCAGTATTCAGAAAGAAGCTCAAGCTGCCAACCACAGAGGATCCAATGACCAAGAATATTGAAGAAGCTGAAGCACAGAAAGCAGATATGATGAAATTGATCATAGAAAAAAATATACAGATTAGGAAGATGGAGGCAGAGATGGAGAAAATGATAAAGGAGAAGGAAGACAGTCTGAAGATGGCCATTGTCCCCTTAGATGTCATACCTATTTCTCAACTTCCATCAATAGGGGCGACTATTGCGGCCACTTCTTCCACTAAAACTGTGAGTGTTGAGGAAGTAACAAAGACAAAGGATAACATGTTGTTGGTCACTTTAATTTCTTATTAATTCAAACAACTAAGTGCTACATGAATTTTCAACCCAGGGAAGTTTGTTTATTTCAAAGGCAACTACACACTATATATGCTCAATCTCAAAAGCAATAAAAAGTTGTAGTAATAAATATACTAATCACACCTTGCCTTAAACAAACTGAAGCTCTACTATGAGTTACAACAGGAACAATTTCTCTATTGCAGACAATTATCAAAGAATCCTTGATTACATTAAAAAGAACAATCTAGGAAAAGAAATCAATCTACAGAGGAAAAGACTATTATGCTATAACAGAGAACAGGACCCTATTCCCCAAGCAGGAAGCTTCAGCACCTGTTTCTGATTACTATGCTTCAAAAAATCACTCTGTAAACTCGATTACCAATTAAAGCACTTACTGATTAGCTATGAATGAACTTATGAAAGTAATGCAATAATCAATTGAAAAACAAAGTTTCAGCAATAAGTGCAGAGTTCCAATAACGCATAAGCAAATTCAATAAATAGAACTTAACAAGGTGTTAATGGAAAATAAAACTTAACACACTACAAGAATTTAATGGGTGAATTTTGTGATGAAGGTGGGCCCTTTCCTTCTCACAAGATTCCCTAGAAAAAGGAACTAGAAAGGAATGCTCAAAACAATACTTTATTCATCTATCAATGTATCATATTACAAAAGATTCCAGCCCTTTTACTTTCAGCTAGACCTTCCCATAGTCTATCCATAGTCCCTCTAATGTTTATGTCTCCTCTTTTCAAAGAGGAGACATCTATTACAATTGATTACATCATAAATCCTATCTTTAACCCGATATGCCAAAATAGGATAATTAGTTCTTCCATTAACAAAATGATGTTACAATGGTTGTGACAATGCCGACTTTGGAATGTAGTTGTTACAGCTAGTGTAACAACTCCTTCAATGATCTCCTTTTGTTGCTTTCGAATCTAAAATGAAAATCACATGTTGTTTCAGCAATGGGATTTGCACATTGTTCTAACTGTTTCAACAACATAAACTATAATGATAAACCTGCAGTCTTCAAACTGTTTCAGCAACGTAGACTGCAATGATAAAATTATTTCAGCAACTATCCGATCAACGATTAACTATGAAGGTAATGTAATTATATGTAAAATAAATTAAACATATAGTAATGAGAAGAAATATTGTATACCTTTGGAGAAATGGATTAAAGTAATAACATGGACTCTAAATATGGATTGGAAAAAGGTGAAATGATAGCAAAATATGTGATCAAAAAGGTACAATGTAGGGTTGTAACACATGTCTCTCCAATCAAAGGAGATTGAGACTTTGCATTTCCAACTCAAAGCTTTAGAAGTGAAAAAGGCCAAAGCAAAAGCAACTTGGGTTACTGAAATGCAGAAATCGCAAAGACTATTGGAGAAGTTGCAGCAGGTTGAAAGAGACACTTCAATTGGCCAGACCTTGGCCCAAGCCAAGGAAATAATTTGGATGAATATCTTGGACTCTATGAATGAAATTTGGCCTTCTATCCAAATCATGTTTGAGTAGAAAGAGCTGGTAGAAAAGGCTATAGAAACTATTGCGCAGGGAAGTGAATAGTTGGGAGAGATGCCCACAAAAGCCTCTAACATAATCAAGTTCTTAAACTCAAAATCCAATTATGAGTTGGAGGAAGTAGGGATCAATGATAGAACTACCACAATTCTCGAAGTCAAGAAAGTATTGACAAACAGAAATCTCATTCATCAGTTGGAAGAAAGGTGTGAAACCTTGGAGCTGCAAGTAAATAAGTTCACAAACATAATTGAATCATTGATCCAAAAGGGACTGCCCAGTATTTATGTTATAAATAACAAATTGATCACTCAGGAAGACTATGTCCTGAAGATGAAAGAAGTGGCTAGAAGTAGCATCAACGTCAATGGGTTTAACAAAAGCATGACAACAAAGGCCCTTTTGGAAACCAAGGAAAATGATTTATATGTACAGAATGAAGTAAAACACATTTTTACTGTCAAGCCAACCTTCGCCAAATACATAGAGGTAGATGAAATCTACCGTAGGGTAACAAAATTAACTATACCATATGAAAGAAGATGGGAATAATTGGTTGATTTACTAGATTGAAGGATAATTCGGTGACAGTAATAACATGGACTCTAAATATGGATTGGAAAAAGGTGAAATGATAGCAAAATATGTGATCAAAAAGGTACAATGTAGGGTCCTAAAATCCCCTCCAACTGAAAGGGTTGCATGTCCTCATGCAACTTTACTCTAAATCTGAGTCCGGATACCGGGCCTTGGAGTGCAAATTACTTAGGCAGTAACTATAGAAGGTATTGTCAGCTAGATCTCTGAAGCCGTGCATATTTTGTAACTTCTACCATGTTGTTGCTTCCTCTTTTTTGGTCAACCTATAATGAGCCTTATACTCTTGTGCTGGCATCCATAGAAGAGGAAAATGAAAATGATATCCTACCCATTTTTCAACACATTGCTGAACACATTTGACATAGTCGGGTACCCTTGAAATTGCTGCTTCAAGATTAGGAGGATTGAAGGGATGATACTCCTGCCTTTCCTTATAAGATTGTTGCCAGAATAAGTTGTTTGCTTTTAAGGCAAGAGCTCCCTTGGTTTTAACAAAATGTTGGCAGTCTTGTAATACTGCTACTTGTAGCTGCCTGATGTGTTCACCCATTCCTGGTTCCTTCAAAAATTGATGATATTTAGCAACAAAAATGGTAGAATTCTGTGGCTTAGATCGAATCCACAGAAGACGAATGTCTTCATTATGCCTTGCTGAAAGAAGCGCAGTCTACCATGTGAGCTAATTAGCAAGGAAGGAGACAAATTCCTTGATCTGAACATCACCAACCAAAAGGTACATATTGAGCTTCCTATCCTTAGGGATAGCTTCATTATGGAGATACAATTCACAGAGTAAATGTTGTTCACTGGTAGATGCTTCTGTGAAATTTTTCACACACTGTTTAGGTCCAGATACCTCATGAGGTCACCCATATTTAATTGCCTTGATTTGAAAGAATGCTAAGCATTTTGCAAGAAAAAGAGAGTAATTGGAAGATGGTTTCCTGGTAGCTAATAATCTCTAAACCAAATCAAACATGAGGAGCAATATAGTTTTTAGCTATCTATGCTCCTTCTTCTGGGCATGAGAATGTTGGAGTACCTACTCCAAAGCTTCCCAATTTGAATATATATGATTTTGCCACAGTGATGTATGCTCCTATAAGATCCTATCTTGCGACATCACATATTATTTCTTCCATTTATCAGTTTGTACTTCAATGCTGCTAGTCTAAGTAAAAACAGTCTTTGTAGGCCAAGGTTCAGTCTGAGTAAACACAGTTTTTGTAGGCCGAGGTACAGGAATTTCAATTTTAATAGTCACAGTAGGCCAAGGTATTTGTGGTTTAACCCCTTTTTCAAAAAAATTTGAAGGCCCTATTGGTTCTTGTGTGACAGTAGAGCATTCCTTTTTAATTGCAACAGAATTAGATGCAGGGGAGGCTCCAGGTAGTGGAATTTCAACTATTTTATAACTGGCTTGATGATAAATTTTACTACATTGGCTGCACATATATTCCCTATATTGGTCTTTCTCTGTACTTTTCTCAGTCGTGGATGCTGCATGGGCTAAAGTGTACAAATTAAGCTCTCTGTCATAGGCTTCCCTCGCCGTCACTAATTCCTGCTTATAAGCTTCGAGTTCTGATTTTAGAAACTCGTTTTCCTATAGAAGGGAAGCCAAGGTGACTAGACTTTGTGTAGCAATCACAGTCTCAATAGTTGGCTCTTGTGTGGCATCTACAGGATGAGTAGCTTGTTGTTTTGCAGCAGCTACATGGTTCACAGCACCCTAAGCATCCAGCTTTTGCATATCAGCAGGTGGTTCTTATGTGGTAGCTGCTGAATGAGTAGCTAGTTCTTATGTAACAGCTACGTGTTGTGCAACATCCTGGTCATCTGTGTTCTCTACATCAGCAGGTGGTTCTTGTGTGGCATCTGCTGAATGAGTAGCTGGTTCTTGTGTGACAACTACTTGATGTGTAACATCCTGGCTGTCTGTGTTTTGTATATCAGCAAGTGATTCTTGTGTGGTAGCTGCTGTATGAGTAGCTGGTTCTTGTGTGACAGCTACTTGATGTGCAACATCTTGGTCATCTGTTTTATGTATATCAGCAGGTGGTTCTTGTGTGGTAGCTACTGAATGAGTAGCTGGTTCTTGTGTGACAGCTACTTGATGTGCAACATCCTAGGTATCTAGTTTTGTGGATCAGCAGCTAGTTCTTGTGTGACAGCTACTTGATGTGCAACATCCTAGGTATCTAGTTTTGTGGATTAGCAGTTGGTTCTTATGTAGCAGCTGCTAAATAAGTAGCTGGTTCTTGTGTGACAGCTACTTGTTCTGAAAGAAATGGTGTCATAAAATCCTAGGCATCTGGTTCTTATGTTTCAGTGCCCAAGGGTGAGACAGGTAAAGATTCAGAGACTTGGGGTTGTGGTGGGGTATGGGGTTTTAGACCAATAAGTGAGGAATTTAGGATGGTAGCAACAGTTGTAGCTTCAGTTGACGCCCTCATTCTTCTTCAGGGTAAAAAGGTAGGGAGAGCAGTAATTTTCCTTTTATGAGTGGGTTTTTAGGGGGGGGGTTATCAGAGATGGTAGCTTCTTTGGTTGAGGCCCTCATTCGTCTTTTTGGTAGGAAAACAATCTTATTTTGCCTTTTTCTTTTTAGCATAGCGATGGGAAGGTTGTCTTCGGAATCATCACTAGGAATATCGATAGTAGGATTAGATGATTCTGCTAAATTATGGGATGGAGTTGATGTGGTGGGAGGGTTAATTGGGTTGGTTGATTCTGTTGGTGGAATTTTTGGGGGATCAGGAATGCTCCTTGGTTACTGTTTGGAGGGATTTTCAAGGATTTCTTAAGGATTCTCAGCAGTGTGCTAAGGGGTTCCAGGAGCTTCTTGAGGAATTTCAGCAACTTCTTGAGGAATTTTAGCTGCTTACTCAGGGTCTAGGGGTGGGTTATTGAGAGGGGGGTTTTGTCGAGAAAAACCCCTCTGAATTAGTAGCTGGACAAGATGGTGATGGGTGAGGGAACGGAGTGGGAATTTTAATTGTATACAGTAATGTGACATATTCTTTAGACACCCAAGTAAATAATACAGAATATTCAATAGTCGACCATGTCTCAAATGATTTAACAAGACAAAATCATGCTGATAGACTACCTGGTAGCGACCTTCACAAGTGAGATAATGCTTGACGAATTCAACAATCGTCAGCCATGGAGGCAGTAATGAGTGAAGTCGGACACCCCAGCCTTTGGGCTCGACCTTCTCTCCTGGCAGGAGAAAGTCCTATTGTGCATTTAGAATGATATGCTTATGACTAAACCATTGAGTGCCAGTGACCGGTAAACCTGAAACCTGTGTTATGTCATATTCTGAGACCGGAATCTGAACTTCCTGGACAGTAGAGTAGCCATCCCGTAAATTACGTGCAAATTCAAGGATTTGTTGTGGATCAAATCCTTGAAGCCTCTGAAAATATTCTACCCGGCCTACCTGCTGAAAAATCTAATATAGCTCTAGGTGTAATTCTAGTAGAGCTATTGAGTCGGGCTCATGTTGAATAGCAGGTCCTCCCATAGTTAACCAGCTTCAGTAGAATGCACAGTCAAAAATCAAGTTACCGCACTTCGGACAGAGTAAATTTTGCGAATGAGAACATGGAGTAACAACACAAAGGTAGGGTGATAAGACATGATAGTGGGTAAAAAAAACGACGATAATTGGCTTGCTATGAAATGATGGCGTATAATCTTGGTATTCCCCCCAACTACGGCTGAAATAATGACTTTAAATGTACGGGGATCGTGGTAATAATGACATAATATTCTCATTTAACTATAGTTTAATAGTATTTACACATAATAATTACATACCTCATGTTTACCTTTGATACATATTTTGTAAATATAGTGCGCGTTTGATAACAAATCATCAATATTTATAGAAGAGGCTTTTGAAATGTGAGGGTGATTATATGAAAGGTCTGTATAATCATAGGAGAAGGCGATGAAAGGACAGAGTTATAAAAATAATGGAAGAAGTGATTTTCACAATGGAAAGTAGTGTGTGGTAATGTTTTTCTTTAAAAAGAAATGGTGTTTCAGCAACAGGAAAATGGGTAAAGGATGGTGTTTCAGCAACAGGGAAATGGGTGGAGGATGGTGTTTCAGTAACGGGAAAGATAAGGAAAAATGTTGTTGAAAAGTACTGTTAATGGGAGAAATAGGGAAAATGTTGCTGAAGAATATTATTTCCTTGATGATAAAAATGGGAAAAACGTTGTCGAAAAATAATGGGAAACATGGGGAAGAGAAAAGGGGGAAGATGATGGGAATGTTATGGAAAATGGGGGAATGAACTATGGATTGAAATGATATGACAGTGCATCACAAAATGAAACTTAGATTTGCTTGTAGTAGGATTGTCCTTTCTAATCAGCCTTTCCTAAATCTGCAAAATAATCAATTGCAACATGCCAACCCTTGACAGGGATTATTAGTTAAGAAATCTAATCTAATGGTAAAAATACAATTCAAAAATTAGGTGCAATAAGGGGCAGCAAGCTCCCCCAAAAAGAGATAATGTGAATCTTCCATGCAAGTGGCCTTAAAATGCTCCTTCGAAATGGGTTGTTGGTACAGATGGAGCCGATACCCATTTACTAATAATGGTGTTCTAGAATCATCAATTGTTAGGAGCCTTATTGTTCCATTGGGAAAAACAATATTTATTTCATAAGGTCCCAGCCATCTTGTACGTAATTTCCCTTGAAATTTTTCAAATTGAGAAACATACAATAAATCCCAATTACTTTTTTGGAGATGGTTTTATCATGCCACCTAGTTCTTTGTTGTTCGATCATTGTTGTTTGATGGATGGCATCTAATCTCTTTTCATTCAATTCCTGGAGCTGCTGCAACTTGGTTGTCTATGCATCAGTCAAATCAAGGTTAACGGCTAAAGCAGTTCTTAAGGCTTTAATTTCAAATTCCACAGGAAAAACAACACTTTTACCATAAACCAATTCATAGGGAGAAAATCCTATAGTATTTCTCCAGGTAGTTCTGTAAGCCCATAGTGCTTCAGGGAGCCTTTGAGACCAATCCTTCTTGTTTTCCTTCATTGTTTTTGTTAGAATGGCTTCTATAACTTTGTTTGTACTCTCCACCTGTCCATTGGCTTAGGGGTGGTATGGTGTAGTCATTATATGATGAATATGATATTTTTGAAGGGTGGCTTTAAAACCATGAGAATTGAAAGGAGGTCCTCCATCTGTAACTAGCTCTCCAGGCACTCCAAATCTAACAAAGATTTCTTCAAATAGAAAGGCTAAAATAGATTCTTCATTAGCTCTAATGAGTGCCTTAGCTTCCACCCATTTAGTCATATAATCTATACAAACCAATATGTAAACTCTTTGATTGGATGGAGAATGGGCCCTACAAAGTCTAAAGACCATCTTTCAAAGGGTTCAAGTATTACCTGGGGATTTAATGGCATTTCATCTCTATGATTAGGTTGATCCATTCTCTGACAGCTATTGCAGGCTCGAACATATTTCTTTGCATCCTTGAAGAGTGAGGGCCAGTAATAACCCATCCTAAGAATTTTTTGTGTCGTTCTCTTATCAGCAAAATGCCCTCCATAAGGGTCATCATGACAAGCCTTCAATATATCATAAACCTCATATTCTCTAATGCATCTTCAGATTTCATGATCAATTCCTATATAGAAAAGACACCCACCTATCCAGCTATACCAAGCACTTTGTTGAATGATATTTCTTTTCTCTTGATGTGATAGGTGTGATGGTAACTTCCCTGCAACCAGATAATTGGCATGTCTGCATACCAAGGTGAGTGAGCAAATACTACAAATAAATATTCATCAGGAAAGGAATCATCGACTGGAGTGTTATCATCAGCTTTTAACCGATAAAGGAAATCAGCAACTACATTTCCTTTACCTAGTCGATCTATAATTTTAATATCAAACTCTTGTAAGAACAGTAACCACCTAGTGACTCGAGCGTTTGTGACATATTTGTTCATTAAATACTTAATAGCTGAGTGGTCAGTATGAAAAAAAGTAGAGTAACCAGTAATGTAATGTTGAAATTTATTAATAGCATAAATGACTGTTAAAAATTCCTTTTCAGTAACTGTGTAATTAAGCTCAATAAGAGTCATATTCTTACTAATGAAATAGATAGCATAAGGAAGATGGTTTTTCTCTTGTCCCAAGACAACTCCAATTGCAGTATCCGAAGCATCAGAGGATATATGGAAGGGAAGTTCCCAATCAGGTTCCCTTAAAATAGGAGTTGTAGATAACTGATACTTGAGTTCATCAAATACTTTCTGGCAAAGATTATTCCACTTGAATTCAGCAATTTTCATAAGTAACACAAACAAAGGAGAAGCTATTTTAGAAAAAAAATTGATAAATCCTCTGTAGTATCCTGCATGTCCTAAAAAACTTCTGACATCAGTTTGTGTTCTAGGGATAGGAAGGGTCTGAATTACCTATATTTTGAATGGATCTACTTGAATTCCTTGAAATGAAATAAAGTGTCCAATTACAATTCCTTCATTCATCATCATATGACATTTTTCAGTACTTAGGGAAAGGTGAGCTTGTACACAACATTTAAGTACTTTCTCAAGGTTTTATAATGCATCTTCAAAAGTCACACCATGAGGGGTAAAGTCATCCACAAATATCTCCATAGAGTCATTAAGCATATCAGAAAAGATTCCTATCATTGCTCTTTGAAGAGTTGCTGGAGCATTACATAGTCCAAATGGGAGAACTCTATAGACAAAAGTTCCCTAGGGACTAGTAAAAGTGGTCTTATCTTGGTCTTGGGGTGCAATTTTGATTTGATTATATCCAAATGAAATAAAGTGTCCAATTACAATTCCTTCATTCATCATCATATGACATTTTTCAGTACTTAGGGAAAGGTGAGCTTGTACACAACGTTTAAGTACTTTCTCAAGGTTTTATAATGCATCTTCAAAAGTCACACCATGAGGGGTAAAGTCATCCACAAATATCTCCATAGAGTCATTAAGCATATCAGAAAAGATTCCTATCATTGCTCTTTGAAGAGTTGCTGGAGCATTACATAGTCCAAATGGGAGAACTCTATAGGCAAAAGTTCCCTAGGGACTAGTAAAAGTGGTCTTATCTTGGTCTTGGGGTGCAATTTTGATTTGATTATATCCACTAAAACCATCTAAAAAGGAGAAGAATTTCTTCCCTCACAAATTATCTAACACCCGATCAATGAATGGCAAGGGAAAGTGATTATTTTGAGTGGCTTTATTTAAGGCTCTATAATCTACACACACTCTCCATTTCCCATTTTTCTTAGGTACTATCACCAATGGAGAAACCCATTCACTGTCAGATATGGGATATATAAACCCTACATTAAGCATTTTTTGAAGTTCTTATTTAACAATTTCCCTCAAATTGGGATTCATTCATCGCTAGGGTTGACAGATTGGTCAGCAACCTTCCTTGATATATATGCGATGAGTACATATTTCAGGAGATATTCCCTTCATATCTATATAGTCCCATGTGAATGCTTCCTTATTTTCACGAAGTAACTTCATTAGTTGTTGTGTTTCAGCATCTGTTAAATTGGGGTTTATGTTCAATGTTTTGCCAGGTTCGATTTCTACTGTTATGCTTTTAGAGGAGATGGTAGTTGATGTTTGAGGTAGATCTTCAGATTTAAGCTTTTCCTGGGTTTCAGATTCCAAAATTGTAGTCAACTGATTATATGTTTCAGAAGTGACCGAGGAGGGTTCAGAAATAAAATTACTAATTACTTCATCCTTTGTGGTATCTTTAAGAGTTAAAGCTTGTCCGATAGTCAAAATAGGTTGAGTAGCACTATCATCGTAGTCCAACCATACAGAATTATCATTATTAATCATCGGTGTGGCATGAGGGTAGAGAGTAAGCTGCTTGGTTTCACATCCATTAGAAATTGTCATTGAACTAGATCCATAGTTGATAAAGGCATCGGTTGTGGCCAACAAGGGCCTTCCCAGAATTAGAGGATGTCCCCCCAACTTTGTTTTAGTCTGCGATACCACAAAGTCAGCTGGGTAATTCCAGGATTCAACTGAAATGATTGGGTCTTCAATGACTCCTTCCAGTTTGATTGTAGAACCGTCAGCGAACTTCAGAATGGTTGGTGTCTCTTTGATCACATTCTTTAGCTATAACAGTTGTGAAGTTTCAAGAGTCATAAAATTTATAGCAGCACCTAAATCTACCAGAACTCGTGAAATAATAGTTTTTCCAATTTGTACTGTAACCGTAGGATGGTCAGGATCACCATATTTAACAAGAGGGGCTTTACCGGACATTAAGGTAGATAGATCACCCATAACATGAACTGTAAGGGGATCTTTAGCTTTCTTTCCAGGTTTCTTAATACAAATTTTCTCTCATAGTTCTAGCATAAATTGGTACATCTCTAAGTGCTTGTAAGAGTGGAATTTTAACATAGAGATTCTGTAATTCCCCTAAAATATTGAAAGCAGGCGGCTCAGGTGTCTTAGTCAAATCTAAAAGCTCAGGGAATGGTGGCTCTGTTATTTCAGCATCCTTATTGGAGGGTGGTTTTACCTCCTTACGTAAATTATTTCTCTCTGTCTCTTCTTTATCAGAATCAGAAGAGGTAATATCATCAATAATAGGTTCGACTATTTTCCCAGATTGTAAATGAATATCATTACACTACGCAGGGAAAACAGGAGGTATAGGCTGGTTCTGAATATCAATGACTTGCACAACTTTATTATTGGGGTTAGGGTTTGGTTGTATAGGCAGCTGGGGTCTCATCATTTGATTATTTGGTGGAGCTAAGGAAATTGATTTGGAAACTGGATTTGTTGAGCTCTCTAGTTTGGATTCCATTGATTAAAATAAGATTGTTGTTGTGGATGCCAAGGAGCCCACATTGTAGGGTTTATGAAGGAGGGTTTGTTTTCCGCATGGGTGGGTAATTCATTTGATTTAAGGGTGGGTATTGCATCTGGTTAAAGGGCAGATAGTTTGCTTGATTAAAATAAGGATAATTATTCCAACGATTAGAAGATGTAAATGGCATATTAGAGTTCATACCTTGTCCTCGTGGTTGCCATTGCCTTCTCTGTGTCAGCAGATAGACCGCTTCAGCTTCTTCTTCAGTTGGTTGCAATGCTGCTTTTATTCCTGGTAAAGAAGGGCATTATTGTGTTTCATGATCCTTCTCACAAAGGGTGCAGATTGGCACTTTGTCCAATGGGCATTCTCTTAGTGGATGCTTATCTCTACATTTGGGGCAGAAGATAGCCAAAGCAACTTTATCTTCTACTTGTTTCTTCTTAACCTACAAGGTGTCAATCTGTGAAGAAAAAGAACTTAACATTTTAGTTTTGAATTCCTCAAGTAAATTACCTATTTCAGCTCTTGTTGCTCCTCCACTGGCTAATTTTTGAACTCTTTAATATGTATTATCCCTGCTATTTGATCTATTCCTTGCAGCTCCTCTTGAACATATTTTGCAGAGGTTAACAATTTCATCATATGATTCTTTAGATATGTCCCCTTTACCAAGCATATTTAGCATGTCTAGACAATCATCCCTTACCCCTTTCAATAATATTGTTTTAAGAATATCTTTATTTACATCAGGATGATTGGACCTCTGCAGATTGTATTGTAGCCTTTCCACAAAGTCCTCCAGATTTTCATCCTCCTTTTGTACCATCTTAAATAGTTCCTCCCTTTTTTCTCTCATTCGGCAATAGTCTTGATATTTGGTCAAAAACTTCTGTTTCATTTGTTCCCATGTTGTGATTAGATGGCCTCCCAGACTCATGAACCATCTTACTGCATTTCCTCTTAGTGTTGCTAGAAATAGCTTCAGTTTTTTAGCATTAGTAACATAATCATAGCTTCTGCATAATATATCAAACTCAAAAAGAAACTCATCAGGATATTCAGATGATAAACCATGGAAGTTAGGTAAGGCTGAAAGTGGGATATTCTTCATGGGAGTTGCCCCTCTGGGAAGATCACCAATAGGAAATCCCAAGGTAGAGAGAGAATTCTCATCTCTTCCTTCTCCTCCTACCTGTCCTCCACCAAAGAATCCTTCATCGTTCCCTTCCATTGGTTGTTCTCCCACTGCACTTACCCTGTCTTCAATATTTTCTATTGGCTCCTCAATGTCTTCGACTAGCTCCTCAATGTCCTCTACTGGTTCCTCAATTTCTTCTACTATTTCCTCAACCTTTTTCAGGGCCCACGACTTCCTCTGTTTCGTAGTTTGTTTGAAGAGAATGTTGAGTCCTTGACTTTCGAGAGCTTAGCCTCTGAGAAGATTCAGCTTTCGATATAATCTCATCAATAAAGGTATTTCTTCCTCCTCTTCCTTTGCCCTTGCCACCTGTAGGGTTAGTTTTCTTGCGTCCTCTCATGCATTCTGCACATCTAAAAGAAAAACATTAATGCTTTTGAAATCTATGATTGTCTTCCCCAGCAATGGCGCCAAAATGTTGGTCACTTTAATTGCTTATTAATTCAAGAAACTAAGTGCTACATGAATTGTCAACCCAGGGAAGTTTGTTTATTTCAAAGGCAACTACACACTGTATATGCTCAATCTCAAAAGCAATAAAAAGTTGTAGTAATAAATATACTAATCACACCTTGCCTTAAACAAACTGAATCTCTACTCTGAGTTACAGCAGGAAAAAATTTTCTATCGCAGATAATTATCAAAGAATCCTTGATTACATTAAAAAGAACAATCTAAGAAAAGAAATCAATCTGCAAAGGAAAAGACTAGTTATGCTATAATAGAGAACAGGACCCTATCCCCCAAGCAAGAATCTTCAGCACCTGTTTCTGATTACTATGCTTCACAAACTCACTCTGTAAACTTGATTACCAATTAAAGCACTCACTGATTAGCTATGAATGAATTTATGAAAGTAATGCAATAATCAATTGAAAAACAGAGTTTCAACAATAAGTGCAGAGTTCCAATAACGCATAAGAAAATTCAGTAAACATAACTTAACAAGGTGTGAATGGAAAATAACACTTAACACACTACAGGAATTTAATGGGTGAATATTGTGATGAAGATGGGCCCTTTCCTTCTCACAAGATTCCCTAGAAAAAGGAACTAGAAAAGAATGCTCAAAACAATATTTTATTCATCTGTCAATGTATCATATTACAAAAGATTCCAATCCTTTTACTTTCAGCTAGACCTTCTCACAGTCTATCAGTAGTACCTCTAATGTTGATGTCTCCTCTTTTTAAATAGGAGACATCTATTACAATTGATTACATTATAAATCCTATCTTTAACCCAATATGCCAAAATAGGATAATTAGTTCTTCCATTAACAAAATGTTGTTACAATGGTTGTGACAATGCCAACTTTGGAATGTAGTTGTTACAGTCAGTGTAACAGCTCCTTCGATGATCTCCCTTTGTTTCTGCCGAATCTAAAATGCAAATCGCGGGTGTTTCAGCAATGGGATTTGTGCACTGTTCTAACTGTTTCAGCAACATAAACTGTAATGATAAACCTACAACCTTCAGACTGTTTCAGCAACGTAGACTGCAATGACAAAATTGTTTAAGCAACTATCCGATCAACGATTAACTATGAAGGTAATGTAATTATATGTAAAATAAATTGAACATATAGTAATGAGAAGAAATATTGTATACCTTCGGAGAAATGGATTAAAGTAATAACATGGACTCTAAATATGGATTGGAAAAAGGTGAAATGATAGCAAAATATGTGATCAAAAAGGTACAATGTAGGCTTCTAACACATGTCACTCCAATCAAAGGAGATTGAGACTTTGCATTGCCAACTCAAAGCTTTAGAAGTGAAAAAGGCCAAAGCAAAAACTTGGGTTACTGAAATGCAGAAATCCCAAAGATTGTTGGAGAAGTTGCAGCGGGTTGAAAGAGACACTTCAATTGGCCAGACCTTGGCCCAAGCCAAGGAAATAATTTGGATGAATATCCTGGACTCTATGAATGAAATTTGGCCTTCTATCCAAATCATGTTTGAGTAGAAAGAGCTGGTAGAAAAGGCTACAAAAACTGTTGCGCAGGGAAGTGAATAGTTGGGAGATATGCCCACAAAAGCCTCTAACATAATCAAGTTCTTAAACTCAAAATCCAATTATGAGCTGGAGGAAGTAGGGATCAATGATAGAACTGCCACAATTCTCGAAGTCAAGAAAGTATTGACAAACAGAAATCTCATTCATCAGTTGGAAGAAAGGTGTGAAACCTTGGAGCTGCAAGTAAATAAGTTCACAAACATAATTGAATCATTGATCCAAAAGGGACTGCCCAGTATTTATGTTATAAATAACAAATTGATCACTCAGGAAGACTATGTCCTGAAGATGAAAGAAGTGGCTAGAAGCAACATCAATGTCAGTGGGTTTAACAGAAGCATGACAACAAAGGCCTTTTTGGAAACCATGGAAAATGATTTCTATGTACAGAATGAAGTAAAACACATTTTTACTGTCAAGCCAACCTTCGCCAAATGCATAGAGGTAGATGAAATCTATTGTAGGGTAACAAAATTAACTAGACCAGATGAAAGAAGATGGGAATAATTGGTTGATTTACTAGATTGAAGGATAATTCAGGGACAGTCAAAACAATTGCCAGCACATCAGCCAGCACAACAATCAGTTCAGCATCGCAGCACTATTTTGGGTTGACTCGGCAACTGAAACCATCAAAACAGGGCCACCTTTACTTTCAGTTCCCTACGTGGCATTTCTGTCTGCCAGGATTAGATGATATTGTTTGTAATCAGACTAATAATACACTGTCAGTTTGACAATGATTTTGTAAATTTTCATTATAAATACTTCACTATTTGAAGTATTAAGGGTTGATTTCCGAATATAATTTCCTTCTGCATATTGTAATTTTCAAAGCATTGGAGCATCAATAATACAAGGACCTTTCACAGGATTCATGTGGTGTATTAAATGGTGGTGTGTCTCTTCTATCTATTTGTTTAAACATTGTTTTCTTTCTCTATTATTCTGAAAATCTGAATTAATCAACAGAAATTGTGATAGATAGGATTTGTTACTGAGAGCACCCTATTTTGGTTGTTGATAATTTTAATTTTTTCCACTGAAGTCAGGTCAAGGAATTCTTGATTGCTCCTTGGTATTGAACCTTACACTTCTGTTATTCCACAATTCATTTGATTTCTGAAAAGATCTAGTTAGTGCAACCTAGCTTGCCCTGTGAGGACTCCTCTAAAAATTGATGCAAAACTCCAGTTTAGTTTATAGACTCCCTAGCCCAATGGAATTATAATGCTCAAATTAACCAAACCTTTCAAACAAAACAAACATGTACACTCCTAACTAGCCTAAAATTTACCTAGAAACAAAGCTAAATTTTACAGAGAGATCCCTCTCCGAAGTTGGTAGGGCTAGATCCCAGCTTCCAAAATGGTTTTGATGTTGTCCCATGTGTTTACTTCCTCAACCTCAAAAAAATTAATCTAAAACATTATTATTCCTTAGTTTTCAAACAGTATTTCAATAAACAAAATGTTATATCATTATGAAATACATGATCTGAGGTTGTTATTTTGTAAATATTCTAGTGTGTCATTGATTTGATTTTTATTTGTGTGATGATTTTTAATAGACCTGACTCCCAAAAAAAAATTCACTATATCTCGCCCTAACCCCGACCCTGTTGAAATTGTAGATAAACCAGAGAAATTGGTGAGAAAAAAAAGTTTTATAGAGAGTCAATGTAGTAATAGTCCATTGTCTATATTCAATTCTCTTCCTGAGAATATTCCTTTATTAAGGTCTAACTCTCTAACTCTCTTCTAGAGAAATTTGAAACTATTCAAGATATAGAGTTTGATTTTCCTTTCCAGCATAGTTTGTTTAGATCAAAATATGAGGCTTTTGTAGATCATATTGTCATTGATAAAGCCCTACTGTAACCATACATATCCAAAACCTAGCTTCCTGAAACAGATCCTGATCTTGAATAACTACAACAATTTGACAAATTACAAGGTCTAGTTTCAGCTTTGGACCAAGTTATTGAAGAAGCTTATATTCAACAGTCTATTGAATTTTATGCTTTAACAGTTGCAGTAGCCTCTTTGTCTAGTCAACCTTCCCAGTGTATTCATCTATAGCCTCCCAGTCCTACTCATTCCATAGTCTCAACTTCCTCACTTGTGATATCTCAAACTATTATTCCTATTATCCCTGTAGTTATCACAACTGCACCTACATCAGGTCCATCTTCCAATCAATCTTCTAGACCAGTTATGGCAAGTAGGTATGCACCTTTGGTGTTACCATGCCAGCTAAATGCTATGCCTTGAGAGTACCAGTCTAAAATTGTGACCTTTGATAACACTGGTGCTTATATTGCTCAGTAGCATGTGGATAGAATGAATGACATCTTTGACCTTCAAAAAGTAGATGAAACCGATGTTAAAATGAGATTGTTTGCTCAAAGTTTAGGAGGTGATGTCAAAAAATGGTTTAGGAGTTTACCTGCAGGAAGTATAACCAACCTTGATGCTTTCCATCAAACTTTCTTAGCTAGATGGGAGATAATAAAAAAATCCACTTCAACTCCTAAATGAATATAAAAGACTGAAAATAAAACCAATTGAAAGTGTGGAAGAATAATGTGAATGGTTTAACACTATTTACAATGCCATTCCATAAGACATCAAGCCCTCCCCTGGCCTAGCTTTAATTTATTTTCCTAATGGTTTTGATGTAGATATGGAATATCAACTTAGAGAGGGAGACCTGGAAACTTTGGAAGAAATGCAAGCTAAAGCTATTAAAGTTGAAGCTAACATCATAGCTAAGAAGGCCAAATTAAAATCTGAACACAGGGTTACCATAAAAGAAGAATCTTCTACTTATTTTTTTTATTATAAAATTGATAACCTAATGAGAGTAGAGAATCATATGATGCAAAGAGTAAACATCAATGACCAAACTCAAGTGAGAGAAAACCAAAATGCTCCTCAAAATAGAAACCAAAATTTTAGAAGGAATATTTACCAAATTAAACAAAGAGAACAAAAGGGTCCAGACCAGCAGGTTCGGCCTCTTTTTCAAGAAAATTACACAGATGATGAGCAGAATATTGTTGAAGATTTGGATGATAATCAAATAAATATGATGGGGATAAATGATTATGAAACAATTTTCGTCACTCAAGAGGAGCAGGAACTTTTTCTCCTATCCCAAACTAAACTAGATTCTAAAGAACCAAATGAATATAAATAAGGGTTTGAAAATTCCATAATGGAATTCTATTGGCAGTATAACTCTTGGAGCAAAAAGAATATTCACACTCTCAACACCAAAAACTCAGATAATCCTGCTAAAATGTCATCTAAAATGGAACCTAAGAAAACCACAGATAGTATTTCTACGAAAACTATGGATAATTCTGGTAAGAAAAAGGTAGAAATCCCTGTTAAGAAGATAGTTGATAGTGTCTCTAAAACTACTCAAACAGATATCCCAATGACCAGTCAACAAAAAGAGCCTATGACAAAACAAATCACAAATCAATCTAAACTTTCCAACTTGATTAAGATTCAAACATCGTTCAACATTGAGAATGAACTAGCAAAATTGAAAATCCATATTCCTCTCACAGAGTTAATGAGAGAAAACATGTACGGACCCCAAGTAATGAAATCTTTAAACATAGGGGAAAACACTAATTCTATAAATCTGAATGATGACCAGCCTGAAGTCTTATTTGGACTAGAAGTTGAAGGCAAACCAAAAGAAGTGGGTGTTCCTCTATTCTATGTTAGCCTGAATATTCTTGATAAAATCCTCCACAATGTTATGCTAGATTCAAGAACCTCCCACAGCTTAATGCCTAAACCTGTATGGAGAAATTAGGACTTGACATTACAAGACATTATAAAGACTCATACTCTTTTGATTCCAGTAAAGTAAGATGTCTAGGTCTCATCAAAGACCCGTGTGTTACTTTAGGACAAATCCCAACTATGAGTCTGGTAATGGATATTGTGGTTGCAGATATCCCCCCTAAGTATGGCATGTTGTTGTCACGCTCGTGGGTAGCAAAATTACAAGGAACCCTACAGATGGATATGACCTTTGCCACCATACCAGTTTTTGGGTAGAAAAGAAGATTATATAGGTAAATCTTGATGAAATTCACGGTGAGTATTCAAGAGAATCCTCACAATTATCCTCTTTATTTTGTTCACTCGGATTTGGATTCTTTCATTCTTTACAATGATGGGGATATAAATTCTCAAGTGATCAATGATAAAACTGAAATTTCTAAAACAGACCCAACCCAATCACAAATAATAGAACTGAATACTCCTCCTTAACCTCTTTGGAACATGAGTTTTGATGGCTATTGTAGCAAAGATGGTTTTGGAGCAGGAATTTGGGTAGTTAACACAAGAAATAATCATGTTGAGCGTCACTCATATAGGCTTAATTTTTAATGTACAAATAACATACCAGAGTATGAAGACCTTATTTTAGGATTGCAGTTGTTAAAAAAGTTAGGTGCCAAAAGAATCTCCATTGAAGGGGATGCTTAATTAATTATCAAACAAATTAAAGGAGAACATTCAGGCAAGCATCCTAGGATGAGAGCATACAGAAATGTTGTGCTTGAATTTCTAGAGAATTTTCTTGAATATGACCTTTCTACAATTCCTAGAAAACAAATCATCATTCCAAACAATATGGCTTTTTCAGGCAGCTCTTGTAAAATGCCCTATCCTAATGAAGAATATGTGCTGGAGGTGACACATCGGCCAGTTGTACCTGGTAACATGAGGTATTAGCAGGTGTTTGGAAATGAAAAACATAGTGAAATTTTTCTGCAATCCAAAGATGAATTTCAAGATGATAGTATTGATTTGGAATCTAAAGTAGATACTCAAATTATTGTACACTCTAATCTAGAAAGGCAAGTAGAAAATTCAGATGTAAATATACCCATAGATAAAGTTGTAAATAAACTAGAATTGCTTGAGATAGATCCTCAGAAAGAAGAGTTTGAAACACTCCAACTTAAAGATAATGTTTTTCCTAGAGGTCTAGTTCCATTAGAAGAATTATTTGATTTCAATGACGTGGCTAAAAATCATAAGATTGAGCCCTTAGGAACAACAGTTGAATATTGTAATTTAGGTAATGAAAAGACCCCAAAATCGTAAAACTGATTAAATCAATCCCAGCAGCTGAAAAACAAAAATATATTGCTTTATTAAAGGAATTTAGTGATGTTTTTTCGTGGAGCTATGAAGACCTTAAAACATATGATACATAAATCATACAATACAAAATTCCAATTAAATAATATCAGAAACCCTTTAAACAAAAACTTCGCAGAATAAATCTAGCTTTGATGCCTTTAATTGAGAAGGAAATCAAAAGAATGTATGATTCTAAAATCATAGTTCCTCTTCGGTACTATAAATGGGTTTAAAAAGTTGTGCCAACTAGGAAGAAAACATATCAGATTATGCATAGATTTCAGGAACCTAAACAAATTTTCCTTAAAGGACAACTATCCCTTGCCTAAATTGGATCATATTCTGCAAAAGGTAGTTGGATCTTCTAGGATTTCTTTATTAGATGGTTTCTCAGGTTATAATCGAGTCTTAGTTCATCCATAGGATTAGGATAAAACAATCTTTACTACTCCATGGGGTACCTTCATGTATGTGAAGATTCCTTTTGGATTAATGAATGTTGGTGCCACATTTCAAAGAGCAATGGATATTTCTTTTGATGATGAAATTGAAAGATTTATTGTGATCTCACTAGATGACATAACTGTATATTCTAAGACTGATGAAGAACATTTGATGCATCTGAGAAGAGTATTTGAGAAGTGTAGAAGATTTGGGATTTCATTAAATCCCAAGAAAGAAGTGTTTGGCCTTGAAGAGGGAAAACTTCTTGGTCATATCATATCTAAGGAAGGTATTAAAATTGATCCTAAAAGGATTGAAGCTATTCTAAAAATAAAACATCCAAGAAATATTAAAGAACTTCAGTCATTTATTGGGAGAATAAAACTCCTAAGATGTATCGCTAACGTTGCAGAACTTCTCAGAAACATCACAAACATGTTAAAACGAGATTCTGAAATCAAGTGGAACATTGAAGCTAGGCAATCATTCGACCAGGTTAAACAAGCATTAACAAATGCACCAATCCTTATTAGTCCAAATTTTACCAAAGATCTTATGATTTCTTCCTTTGCTTCTGAACATACTGTTGCAACTGTCCTTTTGCAGAAAAATGATGATGGATATGAACATCCCATTGCTTTTTTAGCAAGGCTTTAAGGGATGTTGCACTCAAGTACAACTTAATGGAAAAACAAGCTTTCGCACTGATAAAAGCAATTAAATATTTTAGAGTATATATCCTTCATTCTCTTATAATTGCTTACATACCAAATGTTGTAGTTAAAGATATCTTGACACATAATGGACCAGATGAAAAAAGAGGCAAATGGAATGCCATCATTCTAGAATGTGATATGGAAATCAAGCCAACCAAGCTTATCAATGGACAAGGATTAGCCAAATTGATGGTTGAATCTAATTTTAATGCTTTAGATATCAACTTTGTAGCTGAATTGGATGATCAAGAGGAGCAGGTGACTCCACCACTAGATGAGGCTTTCATGACCTCACCCTAGTATGTAGACCTTGTTTATGTTTTATTTAATTTAAATTCTCCTCCTAGTCTAACAAAAACAAATGCTAGATTTCTTAAGCTAAAAGTAGTTAAATTTTTCATCATAGAAAATGTTTTATATTGGAAAGATATTGGTGTTATTCTACTAAAGTGTCTATTGAGAGATGATGCAAAAAGAACAATGCAAGAATTCCATGAGGGTGACTTTGGTGGCCATTTTTATTGGAAAACCACTGCTAATAAGATCCTTAGAGTAAGTTTTTACTGGCCTACATTTTTCCCATATGTTCATAAGAAGGTAACCTCTTGCCACAAGTGTCAAATCTTTAAGGGAAAATGAAATCTTTTGCCTCTACCTTTGAAGCCCATAACTATTGAAAGCCCTTTCCAACAGTGGGGATTGGATTTCATTGGAGAAATCCATCCTCCATCCTCTGCTCAACGTAAATGGATCCTTACTACTACTGACTACTTCACCAAATGGATTAAGGCCACTCCTTCTATACTATCCAAAGATGTTGTTATTATCAAATTCTTAGAAACCAATATCCTGTCTAGATTTAGCTGCCCAAAGAAGCTTATTACAGAAAATGTTGTAGCCTTTAGATCTAAGAAAATGATAGGTTTCTGCAACAACTACCATATCACTTTGGGGCATTAAACTACTTATTACGCACAGGGTAATGGGTTGGCTAAATATTCAAATAAAATTCTGGTAAATATTATCAAGAAGCTACAAGCAAACAACAAAAATTCATGGCACAACAAGCTAATAAATGCACTTTGGCCTAACAGGCTCACCACAAAGAAATCAATTGGCATGTCACCATACCAATTGGTTTATGGAATGGATGTTGCTTTTCCATCCTCTTTGGGATTTCCACTCATGAAGTTAATTCAAGAATTGTAGGCTGAGCCAAATGAAATTCAAAGGAGAATTGATCACACAATCTAGTTGCAGCAATATAGGGAAGAAGTTTATAACAAGGCTCAAGTCATCCATGAGACTATTAAGAAAGTTTTTTACAGAAGGACAAAAGCAGATGATTTCACCTTGGATGATAAAGTATTAAAGTGGGATTCTATAAGGGAAGACAAAGGGAAGAATGGAAAATTTGACAATTTATGGATGGGACCTTATGTCATTTATGCTTTCAGAGGGCATAATGCATTATTTATCAAAAATTTAAATGGGACAAAATTACTTGTGGACCTATCAATGGCAGGATGCTCAAACACTATTTCTCTCAGCAATAGAAGTTTTCCTAGCATTTATCATTATAAATATCATTGTCTTTATGGTTTGGATTGGGTGACCTATTAACAAAAGTTGAAGCCCGTAGAGAAGGCCTTAAGCTTCTATTGATGTGTTACCATAAGTACTACAACAAAGAAATCATAGGTAGATATTGTTGAAATAGAACACTCAAGGCTATTGATCACATTTTCTTGGCACCTCACAGGGAGAGTGCCATCCCTAGCTGGAGCCACTATTATGGTCCTATAATTTATAGGATCTCAAGGTGATCGAGTATTATATCTCAGGAATCTTATTTTGTAAATACTTGTCAATCTACCAATAATTTCCAAAAAAAACAAAAAAACAAAACAAAACAAAACAAAAAACAAAGAAACAAAACAAAACAAAAAGATTGAAAAAGAAGAAAAGATTGAACCCCACCAAAAGAAAGAGAAGTCAAAACGGAATAATATTAAAAGTGTTGCAAGTCTAAATGCCATTACTCATAGATAGTTTTGCTTCATTACTGAAAAATAAAAAGTTGTGTGCAGCTTGTTCAAAATGCCACAATCACTAGCTTTTAGTTTAATCATATAGTGTAATCATGATTAAACTTCTTTAAATTTCTGTAAATTAAGTTAGAGAAAAATGACTTACCCAACAGTTTAATCTAGGTAAATCACTAGTTAGGTAGAAAATAACATTGATCCAACTGTTTGATCTGGATCAATAGGAGAAATAAGGGATAGGTTAGGTAGTTTTTTCATTTAGTATAAAAGAAAATAAAATGGGTTTGCTAGTCTAAGTGCACCCTATAGGAAAGAATAAAAAATTCTAGTTTAGTCATGGGTAGGTAGATTTGATCATTGTTTGCAAATATATGTATATGTATTTTTTATCCTAAATTTTAAGGATATGGTGAAAAGGAAAATATATGTGCTATGGTTAAAGTCTAACATATGTTTGATATTCCCTTTATCATAAGTCGGGAAAGCAAGAATCAAAAGGTGCAAGCAGACAAAGCTCTTTTGTCGCTTATGGTTAAAGTACATTAGCATTGAAAGCCTAGAGATCCGCTCTCACCTGTGATTCATGACTCTTATCCGCTTTCATCCCCCTTCTCCATTTTGTCTTTACCGTTGAGGGGGGTCCGAAAAGTTGTTTCACTTGGCAGGCCCCATACCCTACATGTCACATCCTCGTGATTTCACACCCCCCTTCACCAAAACCATAAACCGCCCACTACCCCCTCCGGAAAACCACTTTTCCCTCATCCTCTCTACCACGCCCCACCATGATTCCTCCACCACTATCCATTTTCCAGGTTGCATAATCATTAAACCAATTAAATGTCTCTCCAACCAAAATGACCATTCTACATTAAATTCAAATTCTCTCAAGTAATCGTTTAGGCCTAACGGTCTCGTGCCATTTCAACGGGGTAATTCGTTTTAGCATTTAAAACTTGATGAACCCATATTTCTCTTTTCTTTATTATCCGTCATGTCGCTCTCTTGCACTTTACTCTTTGTCTTCTATTATTCATAGTTTTCCACAGTGATCACTTTTAGAGTTTTTCTACGACCAGATCATGACAGAAACTGACATTTCCTTTCATTTTAACCTAACAGTCTGTTATTCTACTGTGCTTGGTAAGCTCCTCTGCAAATTCATCCTGTTCTCGGATTTTTACAGTCGTGCCTCCAAAAAATAAGACTCAAGATAAGCCTATCAATCCTTTAATTCCCCCTTTTGTAGATTTCAATCATATACCTTTAGTTGATAGAGATTACAGAATAAATGAAGCCCAATGTGACTGTGATTTTCTTGAGTTATATTGATGGTTAGAAGATAAACACATAGACAAAACTGATGAAATTGGGCTTTGGGAGTCCAACCTCCCCCATTATATTTTCCACTTGACATTCCAAGCCCCAGAATTTACCAGAAGATGTCAAGAATGCTATGTCCCTACCCAAAGAGCTATCATTACCCCTACAGGTGACATTATTTTCACAATTACAGCCCAATCCATTGACTGGAAAATGATGTTGGCCCCCATTGTGGAAAATGTTGCTCCTTTATCCTTAGAAGCCTTCACCCACCTTGATCAAAAGTTGGATTTTGCCACTAGAGCCATAATTTTTGAGATTTTCTTGCTAGAGAATGCCCAATTACCCAAAAATAATCTTCCATATCCCTCTTCCATCTTCCCCAATCAAGCAAGCAAATTATATCCATGATATCCTACATTTTAGGTTGTTATTCCAATCAATGGGTAGGTGAGACCATTTTAGGATTCCTCTCCATATTTTCCATAGACAGTAAGCCCTCCTTGGTGTTTAACTTCAGTCAATTCTTGGCTAATAGTATTCATGAACAGTTCATAAAATTTCCTGCAAAACAGGTGTTCAATTACACCTCTATTTTGATTTATATGTTCCTATATTCTCAGGTAGATAAATTTTGTTTTGCATTGCATAAGGTTGATGACGTAGGAAACCATCAGCGAGTAATCTTTTGGACCTCCTTGGTCATAAGAGAACAATAGGAATTCACCTATAAGCAGTTCATTGAATATTTTTTTCATTCGGCCATGAACATTATGAACAGTGCAGTACAGCCGAGGACCAATGAGGAAATCAAAAGAATTATGCACCTAACAGATCAGGGAAAGACTGGGGATTTGTATTTATACAAAAATTACATAGAAATTAGGGTGTATTGATGTGAATTGGCACCCTATAAACTCCCTAAATACCTCCCAATGAGGATTTTTTCCCTGGATTATATAATAGAGATGTTAAATTCAAATGACATCCACTTTGTAGTGTTCAAGAAGAAGTCACAGTTTAGACTAAAGACAAAGGTAGGCCCATTTGTGTGCAACACAAGGACAGTAGGTGAAGAGGAAGATATAAAGCTTAAAAAAATGAAATTCAGTCTAAGCTTTACATGGTCTTATGACCCTTGTGGCATTATTTCAAAGCTCAGAGTGGAGAACAAAAACACTCCTTACATTCATACTTCAAGACCAGAGATAGAGCAATATGCCAATTAGCTGGAGTGGACATAAAATACCTTACAGGAAGCTGAAGAACAACTTGTTTCTACTTCTAGTTTGCAGACTCCTATTCCTCGGGAAAAATTAAGTGAAAGAGAGAGGGAGGAAGAATCATCATCGACAACTCAGAGTGAAGCTAAAGAATTCAGGATCAGCGACAGGAACAGAGCAAAGGTAACTCCTAGAGTAGAATTGGATAAAGAAACTGAAGAGCAGGCTACCATCATCATCACAGATTCATCACCTGCAACTACCAAATTCACAACATCTCCTACTGGATCTTCATCTTCACAAGGTCACAAGGAAACTCAGCTAGAGTCACAAAATATCCAAACAGAAAAATAGAAGACAGTTTTTGACTGATACAGGGAGATAAAGCTCAAGAATGAAATTCTAAAAATTATCACTTATAACCAATTCTGGAAGCAAACCTCTAGCTCATGGAGTAGGTTGTTGTCATTCTTTGACACAGAGCATGGAAAAATGCAGATGGCCTTTCTTGAGGCCCAGAGTCTATAGCCAAAATCAGTAGCAAACTACAAGAGCACTACTTCTGAATTCAGCACAAAGGACATACATCCCATTGCTCAAATGGAGATGCACAAGCAAACTAGTGAAATGATATCCTCCACTTTGACTAACACTACTATGTCACTTTCTAAATTGCAAGTTTTTTTGCAAAAGTCCAATCACAGTTGAAAATGGAGAAAGTGTCCTCCTTAGCCAAAGATAATAGGATCAAGTCTTTGGAAGACTTCGTGATTAAGATAAGATGTCAATGTTGCTGAGGAGATTATAAAAAAGAAGAACTTGGACATTGTGACATTGAGAAAGCAGCTAAAGTTTCCAGCCATACAGGATCCATTGACCAAGGATATTGAAGAAGGTGAAGCACAGAAAGTAGATATGATGAAATTGATCATAGAACAGAATATACAAATTATGCAGATGGAGACAGAGATGGAGAGAATGATAAAGGAGAAGGAAGACAGTCTGAAGATGGTCATTGTCCCCTTGGATGCCATACCTATTTCTCAGCTTCCATCAATAGGGTCAACTACTGTGGCCACTTCTTCCACTCAAATGATGAATACTGAAAAAGTAAGAAAGACACTAGAGAACATGTCACTCCAGCCAAAGAATATTGAGACTTTGTAGGGCCAACTCAAAGCCCTAGAAGTGCAAAAGGCCAAAGCAGAAGGAGCTGGGGCTACTAAAATGTATAAATCCCAAAGAATGTTGGAGAAGTTGCAACATGTTGAGAGAGACACTTCAATTGGCCAGACCTTGGCCCAAGCCGAGGAAACCATTTGGATGAATATCCTGGACTCTATGAATGAAATTTGGCCTTCTATCCAAATCATATTTGAGCAGAAAGAGATGATAGAAAAGGCTACAGAAACTATTGTGTAGGAAAGATAAAAGTTGGCAGAGATGTCCACAGAAGCCTCTAACATAATCAAGTTCTTAAACTCAAAGTCCAAGTATGAGATGGAAGAATTAGGGATCAGTGATAGAATTGCCACCATTCTGGAAGTCAAGAAAGTCTTGACAAAGAGAAATCTCATTAATCAGTTGGAAGAAAGGTGTGAAACCTTAAAGCTGCAAGTAAACAAGTTCACAAACAAAATTGAAGCATTGATCCAAAAGGCATTGCCTAGTATTTATGTTATAAATGACAAATTGATCACTCAGGAAGACTATGTCCTGAAGATGAAAGAAGTGGCTAGAAGCAGCATCAAGGTCAGTGGGATTAAGGGTAGTATGACATCAAAGGCATTTTTGGAAATCATGGCAAATGATTTCTATGTACATAATGAAGTAAAACACATTTTTACTGTCAAGCCCACCTTCACCAAATACACAAAGGTAGATGAAATCTACCTCGGGGTAACAAAATTGACTATACCAGATGAAAGTAGAAGGGAAGAATTGGTTGATTTACTAGATTGAAGGATAAAACAACGTAAACTTTGAAACAGGAACTGATACTATTACCCGTTTCGTAAAAATAGCAAAAACTTGACCCGATTTTGAAAAGGGGCGATGTAGAACACACATATTTTTTTTAGAGCATAGATTTTGGCACTTTAAATAACCGATACGATTACCCGTTTCGTAGGGGTAATAAAAATGTGACCCGATTTTGAAAAGTGGTAAGCAGAATACAATTCTCCTTTTTGGGATCATATTTTTGACACTTTAAATTTTCTTATGTATCAAATATAAATATTTGTTTTTAAATGTTAGTGATTTTCATGTTGATTTTGAAATGTGCTGATGCAACGTGTTGATACAGAATACCCTATTTTTAGAGGATTTATTTTTCACACTTTAAAATTTATTATGTCCAATTTTTTTTAAATTATGATTACTTAATGAATTTTCAAGTTGTTTTTTCTTTTTTTTTCAAATGTTGATTACTTTAAAAAAAAAACAAATATAAAAATGTATATAAAAAAAGGCAAAAACAAAATAAAAAA
>APFE030600160.1:21205-37047 GCA_000404065.3 Pinus taeda | reverse complement strand
ACACTCAAATCAACCAAAATTTTCAAATAAAACAAACAAATACACTCATAACTAGCCTAAAATTTACCTTAAAACAGAGTTAAATTTTACAGAGAGATCCCTCTTTGAAGTTTGCTAGGCTAGATCCCAGCTTCCAAAGTGGTTTTGATGTTGTCTTATTTGTTTACTCCCTCGATCTCAAAAATATAGAACGACAACAAAATGAGCAATGGTTCTTAGTGATTCTCATATAAGTATGATATCCCTATGATTAAATCTATTGTTTACACCTGCAGATTACATATTTGTGATATGTTTGACGAAACACATGTCATGGCTAGTAGGGGTCTAATTAAGGGCTTGTTCAAGTATTTACATTCGCATCATTATTTCCCTATTATCTTATTTTTCTGAAGGTGTCATTCAATTCTGGATAGTGAACTGGGCTCTAGGACTAAAAAATTGGCTCGAATCCCCGAGACTCTAGCACAACACTGGGCAAAATAGTCCCTAGACATTGGTATGCCTTGGAATGAGAGCTGTCCAAAGTCTCCTAGATGCTATCAAGTCCATATCATGGGAGCATCCCAGGGTTAATTGGTCTAAAACCTTAGTGGGACCTAGCGGCTAGCTACCTAAGTGGTTGGAATGGTGCCTAAAAGTCCTGTAGCCGATGTGGAAGGTTTATATGTTGTGTTTCTATCGATTACACTTCCTTGAGGTCACATAGGAAGTTGAATCTAATCATAATAGCCTCTCGTCACATATTTACACAGATTAGTTAGTTACTTGAGTAGATGTGGAAGGAAAGTGTTACAATAGATTTGTTCGAACTCAATAATTGATATTACAAAAGTTCATTGGCTAACCCTCAAACACAAATAATGTTGTTGTTGTAGCAATTCCAACTCAATTTTGATATTACGATAGTTCATTGGCTGACACTTCTGCACAACTACGATAGTTCATTAAGTGACGGTGATAGCTACGCCTTTATGCACTATTATATTTATCATGTAAAGAGCAGATGAGATGCATGATTGACGGTTTTGTGCATGGCCGACGACAGAGTTGGACAGATGATCCCTTATTGCACGAAACTTATGGAATTTTTCTCAAGCATTATGGCAATCGAAATATTCATAGGGACATTGCTTATGTTATGAATGATGAATTCTCAAGAGTACTCAACCAGCATATGGATTATTACTCCAACAACCCTAATGCCAACGAGATTAACCCAAACATTGGCATATTATATATATAATATATATATATATATTAATATATTATATATTATATATATTATATATCAATTTCAAAGAGAAAGGAAGCATCTGGAAAAATAAAAAATTCAATTAGTTTATTAAATGTGTAATTCATTCAGATTTTATAATATATACATTCTCAATTCATTATTAAATATATTATTATATTAATCTAATTAGTGATATTGAAATAATTGTAATCAATATAGTTTATATAAAACTTCTACTAAAAGATTTTCAAAAATATAAAAATTATATATCTTCCTCACACTCACTCTAAAATGAAAATATTTATAGAGGCTTGAACCCGTGCAACCAAGGAAAACATTGTTCATTAAAACACTCTAACTAAGATCCTTTGACCATGACATCTTGAATTTAAAATGGATGTTTTGGCATATTTCTTTTGTGCTTGTTCCTCACACTCACTCTAAAATGAAAATATTTACAGAGGCTTGAACCCATGCAAACAGGGAAAACATTGTTCATTAAAACACTCTAACTTTGACCATGACATCTTGAATTTAAAATGGATGTTCTGACATATTTCTTTTGTGCTTGTTTACAAGGATAGGAACAATAAAGCCTACAAATATCTAAAGGAGTTATCCCTGAAAAAAGGGATATGGAAGATAATCCACAACTCCAATGTATAATCCTTTGAATACCTTCATGATCGTAGTTTTTAACATTTCTTCTTAGTCTTAGAGTACTTGAACTTGTGTCTTCCCACTTGAGGACTATGTAAATTTTATTACTTACTAGGGTAGATCCTTGTTAACCTAGGATTTATGAATCACTAAGAGAGATGCAAACTTCTCTTAATGTGCAAAATTTAAAGAAAGGTTTGCATATAAGGGATTTGAATCTTTCTTGGCACAGTTATATATTATATATTATAATATATATATATATATATATTTATATATTATATATATATAGTATTATATATATATATGTTACATGGATCTTGTTGGTTCATCTCTCTCTCTCTCTCTCTCTCTATATATCTTATTATATATAGAGAGAGAGAGAGAGAGAGATGTGTCTAACTCCTCGTTGAATATGGAACAAATTACGCATCTCCTCTATTTTGAACAATGATTATGTGTGTGTGTGTGTTCCAAAAGAGAAAAACCAACAACTTTCTATTATAAAATATGTTCACATATAACATACATATCACATTCATATTCCCCATAATCACATACATATACCCAAACTCTCCTAGATTGATATCACTTTCCGCCATATAGTCAGATTTATATAGATCTATATATAGTCTATGTACACATAAAAGATCATGATAACATATCAGTGTAAGCATCCATAGTGTATGGCCACTCCATATATTACATATATTTTCCATCCACACAAAAATGCACAAAAAAAATATAATAACCATATAAAATAGCTCCCTGTATAGTAGATGACTATGTCATATGAATAATAATTCCATGCTCCCTATAAAATGTCATTGTAAAAGGCACAGTAAAAAAATGTCCCTAGGTGTTTGGTTGAGTCCTTCTTTAGATAAATCATCGACAAATGAATTCCACTCATGATATAAATGAGAGAAGGACAAGTCCTTGAAGTCATCCAAAATAGTAAGATTCTCTTCATCCAATTTATGAGCTTGGAGGGCTCAAAAGATGATTTCTTCTGAACGCAATAATCAACCACCTTTGAGTCTCCAAATACTATCAAAGAATCAATGGAGAATCATCTAGCACATAAAAGAACCCCCTACAAAGCAATGACCTATGCTTGGGTATTAGTTCCCACCCCATTGTTCAACATAAAATGATAGTATAAACCCGATTTAATAACAATGTAAGCCCCACTCCCACATTTATCATTGCAGACCGCCCCATGAAAGAAACCCATAGGGAACCTGTCCCAAATATTCAAGAGTTGAAGCGTCTCTCAAGCCTTTTTATTTTCGCTAGGTCAAATTCGTTAAAATATGTTGCAATCGATATGCAAGTTCTCTTGATGTCCATACAAGATTCCTCAAATATTCTAACATTTATGTTGCACCAAATGGCCCAAAAAATAAATAAGGGAAGAGTACACCAAACCTTATAACCCGAGATCCAGTCCAGAAAGCATGCATCAATAGAAGTGTTGTTCTAGTCAGAAAACAACTTTAAAGTGTCCAATACTCCCCTCCAAATGGAGATTACATATGGGAATTTTAAAAATAGGTCTTCCACATCCTCACATGCCAAAACACACATGACACATCTCCCCGGCCCTGAACCCCTCTTGCATAAATTATCCGACGTCAAGATGTTATTCCTCCCCACCAACCAGTCAAAACACTTAAGTTTTAGAGGATAGTTCCATTTCCATATTTTTTTAATACACCTGAGAGTCTTTATAATATGATGTGCAGAGGTGATGTAATTGTATGCCTCCTTAACTATAATTTGTCCATTTTTAGTTATGGTGTCCCAATGGAATTTGTACTCGATGCCATTTAAGGATATATTGGCCATAGAAATAATGAGAGAGAGGGAGAGGGGTGGGAGGGAAATGGAGAGGGGGAGGGGATGGGAGGAAAAGATCCCTTGAATTGTAACACGAAGGATATGATGATAACGATTGGCTTGGGTCGAAATGTATCTGCTTTAGAAAATATATCCCTAAGTTATCAACATATCAAATAAGATTTAGAGGCAGAAAATGTATAATAGCCCCTGGTTGATTTTCCATGTAAATAAATAAAACTAAGGTCATAGGACACGTATTCCAAGCTGAAGGGTGGGAAAAATAGCATAGTGAGCATCACTTGCAATTTATTAATGTCTATGGAAATTGGCAAAGGCATTGGCTAAGGCAAAGAGGTAATAATTGGCATTTAATTATGAAAATAAAGGAAAATTGGAGAAAAGGAAGGTGAAAAGACACAAATTTGCATGCAAGGGCAATTAGAAGAAAAATGAAGGATAATGAAAGAAAAAGGAGACATCAATGATAAAAAGGAACCTGTGAATCAGTTGATAGATTTTTCTCATCTTTTGATTAGGATTATCAAAGGACAAAGAACAAGCACTTGGACAAGCCAACAACGAGAGAAAGGGTTCATAAGAGGAAGCTTGGACAACAGCAAGGACAAAGATTCGTTGTGGATTGCAGGTAACAATGTGCATGTGAGATTTAGCATGTTGATTATGTGTTTTCATTGCATAGATTGACAATTTTTTTAGCATTGCCTTGTCATTGCTTGGATAGCCATGGTGTTGTGGGTTTCCAACTTGTTTTTATGATTGGTTCTCAAGTTCCCTATGGTTGTGGGTTAGAACAAATGTTGTGGAGCCCTGAAAAAACTTGGGTTGAGTTACTAGTTCTTGGAGCCTGCAAGTTGGGAGAAACACTGTAGAGCCTTGTGGGTTGAATTATTAGTCCCTGGAGTCGTGAGTTGGAACAAATTCTCTGGAGGCCTGATTTAGTGTGGGTTGAGTCACTAGTTCTTGGAGCCCTAGACAACTTGGGTAGAGACCAATCTAGTTGATGTTAGTGATTTCTATACCGTATAGGTGAGATCACTATGGTTTAGGGTTGAGGTGGGCCTCTATAATCTATTATTGGTTTTGTTTTGGTTTAACCATTATGATCCCACATTCATGCTTGGAATATGGCGTGGGGATGATTGGCGAAAAGAGACATTTGGTTTAGCCCAATCTATGGTTGGGTGGTACATGGAAGTCCCTGACTTGGTTGGTATTTTCATATGTTAATAATATCTATTTTCATATTATAATCTATGAGCACTTGTATTGGCTATTATGGTGATATTATGGTTGATTTGCCATTGTTTCTATTTTGGTTATATGTCGGTTATATGATTGATTAAATGAAGTGATCTTACAATGGATCTCTTTCATGATTTGATAAGTTATTGAATGGTTGATGAATGAATGGGCTAACTAGTGTTATTTCATCTACCTAGAGAGGGAATAGAGCCTTCTTGGTGATTATCAGATGAAATTTGGATCCCTATGATCAGATATGCATTTATGACATGTAGTTTCTATGTTTACCATATGTTTGATGAAATTTCTATCATGGATTAGACATGTCTAGCTCAAATTCTTGCTTGCGTTTTGATTGGTTGGATTTGTCATCATCTTGTTTATATTTATGGAAAGTTACAGGCAGTTCTAGGCAATGGTATGGAGGTTATCCTGAAAAAGTGGCTCAAATCTCGGAATCGTTGGCACAAAACTAGAGTTTTTGTATCATAACAACATGGAAGGAGGCCTTTGCGTGCAGTTGGGACACCATAATCACACCAATGTTGTGTTGTTGGTGCAGTTGGGGAGTTTCCCTGGTCAATTGAGCTTAAGCTTAGGGATTGGCCATCTGGAGGGGTTTATAGGCTCCTGAGTAGTTTGTATTCCCTAAGAGATGTTTGTAAGTTGTTAGTGTATCATCCCCACTTCCATAAATGGATCTTGAAGGCCGGGTCATATCATAGTGACACTTGTCTCATGTTTACCCTAGAAAGATTGTATAAATGGGTGAATACAGGGTGGGAGGGTTACAAATTGGTATTATAGCTTCCAGGTTCAAACACTTTGACTGGATGGGCTAGATGTAATTGTTATGCATGCATGTCAGTCGTATGTGTGTCCACTATGCATTAATTGCAGTGGCTATGGTTCTCATGTATATGGTCAGTGTTATATTTTGTGTTATCATGTAAGATGTTTAGATGTTGATATGTTAATATGATTGATGTCATCATGTTAATCTAGACTGATTTGTGAAAACGAGATAGCTTCCTTTGAACTTCACTAAGGTATCATTTTGTTATGTTTATATTTGGTTTATCTAACATAACATGCTTGCAGGAAATAGAAGACCAGAGATGAAGAACAAAATTGTGGACTACAGTTCACACGACTCCCCTTACACACCTGATGTGAACTAAATGGAGTAGGAAAAATTAATTAAGCAACAAGGAGAATAGTATTATCTTGAAATAGTAGATACATTGAGAAGTTTGAAGGTAGAAATCAGAAGTTGTAAGATAGATAATAGCATGTTGATTAAGGCATGGGAAAGGTTTTCCATAGCTTAGGAAAATCAAATAGAGGTTAATGTAATCATCATTCAATATCTTTCAGATTTGTAGAAGTAGGGATAGTTGAGGATCAGTCACGGACAATAGGAAATGACTAATGAGGCATATGGAAACAGGTCTCAGTTCGAATATAGGTTGTATGAGGATGACATACTTAGGGGTGGCAGATCTTTGGATACACCTAACAAGAGGGCTAGCACTCATGGATTCTATTCTAGTTCTAGTTCTAATAGATCATCGGCGTTACTATAACACCCTCCTCCCACATCTACCCAAGTAACCGGCCAATTGAGGTAAACATGTGATGAAGAGTTAATATGATATGATTCAAATCCCTATGTATCAATTAAGGAAGTGGAATTGATGAAACACAACCAACCTGACCTTCTACACATACAACAGAACCCCCACGAGTCATCCAACCCGTCCAGGTAACTAGCCCCTGAGACAATCTGACATTTTTTTGCATTAAAACCTCAGTTTCTACCTTGACATAGGAATTCATGCGACTAGGAACCTCTAGTCGCTCCTACAACAAGGTGTGCCTGTGACTGGGGACTCTTCTAGGTAGTTTTGTGTCAGTGACTCCGGATTCTGTGCCACTTTTTCAGGGCCAGAAATCAGGCCACTACTCAAAACTCCATGAAACTTTCAAAAATGAAAAGTAACATAAAAAAAAAAATATACAAATGCAAATAATTGAACAAGGACTTGACTGGACCCCTACAAGCCATGACAGGAATTTTTCCAAACATGTCACAAATATGTATTCTACCTACAATTTTAAACAACAGATCTGAGCATAAGGGTCTCACACTTATTTGAGAATCACTAAGAAGCATTGTTGCCTCATCATAATAACTGCATTACCATCTATTAAGCCATATATTCATTGTACATTCAGTGATTAACCAAAACATGATGAGAGCCATACATTTTCATTGTCATAAAACTCACTCATAATCAGCATATAACCAACATAAGTATCAAGGATATAACAACCATATAAGCCACATATAAACAAGCATATTTACCCATAAAATACCAATGAGGAAGATATCTTATTGATGGTTGCATAAGACGAGCAAGTTGTAGCTATTTGGAGGTTATCTAAACAAGAAAGAAATGAAACCGACAACAACCACACAAGTAATAACTCAGGATTTACGTGGTAAAACCCTAAAAAAGTGTCAAGGAAACATCCACGGGGAAAGGGATTGGAATTTCTATTCAATCAATGAAATTATTCTCTGTTACAATAGTTTGGGCATTCATTAGTTTTATATGAGCCTCCTCAGTTACATAACTATTGATTCGGTATGAAACTAACTTGTCAATAACTAATATAATTTACCCAAATTTACATTTACATTAATTTGTTGTCAATTACCAGCAAACTCCACCTTGACAACAAATTTCCTAATCCCTTGCCCATGCCCATTCATAATCTTTTCTGCAAGCCAAGAGAAGCTAAACACCATCGCAACTTCTCTACTGTAACTGGCTTTGTGAATATGTCTGCACAATTCTCTCGTGTATGGACCTTTTGAAGAGCTACTTTTCTGCCATCGATCACATGTCTCAGAAAATGATACCTTAAATCAATGTGCTTGGTTCTACTATGATAAGCAGGATTTGTAGCCAAGTGAATAGCACTTTAACTGTCACAAAATACATTCACTTTCTCCTGCATCCTTCCAATCTCATCAAGTAGACCCTTTAACCAAATTGCTTCTTTACTGGCATCTGAAGCAGCTATATGTTCTGTTTCGGTAGTGGACAACGCAACTGTTTCTTGAAGCTTTGACATCCAACTAATTTCTCCCCCTGCAAGAGTAAAGACATAACGTGTAGTAGATCTTATTTTGTCCAAATCACCTGCATAATCAACATCTACATATCTGCAGACTGATCCTTCACTACCATTAAAGATGATGCAATGGTCACTTGTGTCTCTTAGATATCGAAGCACCCATTTCACTGCTCACCAATGTTATTCACCTGGATTTTCCATGAACTTGATGACAACTCCAACTGCATGTTAAATGTCAGGTCTTGTAGATACCATCACATACATTAAGTTGCTTATAGCATTTGCATATGGTACATGAGACATATACTGCTTTTCCTCATCAGTTCTAGGACTCAAAACCGAAGAAATCTTAAAATGGAAAGTTAATGGAACATTAACAGGTTTCACATTGTTCATACAGAACTTTTCAAGTACTTTCTCCACATACTTCTGTTGTGATAACCAAAGATTACCATTTTTCATGTCTCTGTGTATCTCCATGCCCAAGATATGTTTTGTTGTTCCAAGATCCTTCATATCAAACGTCCTAGAGAGCTGAGCCTTTAACCTATTGATCTCTTCCATGCTTTTGCTTGCAATAAGCATATCGTCAACATACAAAGCTAAGATAATGAATATGCCATTGAAACTTTTGAAGTATACACAATGATCATACTCACTTCTAATAAAGTTCTAGCTCACCATGAAGGAGTCAAACTTCTTGTACCATTGTTTAGGAGACTACCTCAGACCATACAATGATTTCCTCAGCTTGCAAACTAATATTTTGTTGTGACGTTGTACAAGACCTTCTGGTTGTTCCATATATAACTCTTCATTCAAATCACCATGTAGAAAAGTTGTTTTAACATCTAACTGTTCTAACTCAAGGTTAAGTAATGCAGTTAGTGCCAACACAATACAAATAGAAACAAGTTTTACAACTAGTGAAAAAATCTCATGAAAGTTGATACCTTCAACCTGATAATACCCTTTTGCTGCCAGTCTCGCCTTATACCTTTCGATACTTCCATCAACTTTTCGTTTCAGTTTGAAGACCCATTTGCATCCAACAACACTTCTCCCTTTAGGAAGTTCTACAAGATCCCAGGTATTGTTCTGAGCTAAGGAATCCATTTCTTCTTCCATAGTTGTTTTCCATTTTTCACTATCCATATCATCTAGTGCTTCCTGACAACAAGAAGGTTCCCCATCTTCAATAATCAAAGCAAAAGATGAAGCAGAATCTTCATACCTTTTGGGAGTTTTTCTTTCCCTTGTAGACCTTCTTAGAGTGACTGGTTGTTGAACTGGTTCAGAAACTTCAACAGTTTCCTTTGTATCTTCAACACTTTTTTCTCCATAAGTCTCTTCTTCCTTTTGATTGTCACTGAAAGGTCTAGCCTCTAACTGAATTTGTCGATTTGGCGATACCTGTTCCTGTTCAATTCTTTCAACATTTGATTTTAAAAAAGAAGATTCATCAAATGTTACATCTCTACTAATGACTATCTTCCGCGATGTAGGATCACACAACCTATATCCTTTCATTGCATAGTCATACCCAACAAAGACATAACATTTCAATTTTGGATCTAATTTTGAACGTTGACTTTTAGGAATAATAGACTAAGCATCACAGCCAAATATCCTTAAATGTGAATAATCACAAGACTGACCTGACCAAACTTCTTCAGGAATTTTACAATTAATTGCTACTAAAGGTGATCTGTTAACTAAATAATAAGCAATGGATACTGCTTCTGCCTACAACTCCTTTTGCAAGTTAGCATTGTTGATCATGCTTCCAACTCTTTCCTTAATAGTCTGATTCATACGTTCAACAACACCATTTTGCTGAGGAGTATAAACAGTAGTTTTGTGTCTAACAATTCCTTCATCCTTATAGTATTGTGCAAATTCTATTGAAGTGAATTCACCACCATTGTCAGATCTTAAATATTTAATTGATTTGCCTGTTCTTTTCTCTACCATTGCTTTAAATTGTTTAAAGATATTGAATACATTAGCTTTCTTTTTCAGCATAAAATCCCAAATTTTATGGGAGAAATCATCAATAAACGTTAAAAAAATATTGAGCACCTCCATATGATACAACAGGAGATGGTCCCCACAGATCAAAATGAATATAATCTAAAATATCTTTATTATTATGATTTCCAATTTTAAATCTTTGTTTACACTATTTTCCATACACAAAATGTTCACAGAAATCCAACTTCAAAGATTTCAGATCAGGAAGTGATTTACGTTTCATCAGTGTCTGAAGACCTTTCCCGCTCATGTGACCCAATCGATGATGCCATAGGCAAGTCCCTTCTTCTTCTTTTTCTGACATAATCGCTGCTTCACTAACATGAGTACTTCCTTTGAGTCTGTAAAGATTTCCGACCTTTTCTGCTTTCATAACAACTAGGGCACCTTTAGAGACTTTCATCACTCCATTTTGACCTGTAAACTTATAACCATCTGAATCCAACACTCCCAAAGAAATCAACTTTTTCTTCAAGTTAGGTACATGTCTAACACTAGTTAATGTTCTAATTGTGTTATCATACATTTTAATCTTGATATTTCCCATCCCAACAGGCTGACATGATACATTATTACCCATAAACACAGAACTACCATTTACATTTTCATATGAAGTAAACCAATTTCTGTGAGGACACATGTGACGAGAAGCACAAGAGTCTAACAACCAGCTTTGAAAAACCCTGAGAGACATTACATACAGATGAAGTTTCATCTGTCATACATAATTCTTCAGCAAATAAAACTTCATCTACAATACCTGAATCAACCTGATTTGTTTCCTTCTTCGGGTTATCAAACTCTTTTTGTTTCCAACAGTCTTTCTTCAGGTGTCCAATTTTATTACAGTGCCAACATTTTGCTTTACACTTCTTTCCCTTTGATTTAGATTTGGAAGAACCCCTTGTTTTTTCTCCTCTTTCCTTTGACGGCCCTCTAGCTATCATGGCTTCTAATGTTGTTGTTTCAGTATTGGATTTCCTTTGTACTTCTTTAGACAAGAGAGCTCCCACAACTGACTCAAATTTCAAAGAATCAGCGGTGTTTAAACTGACTGAAGTTACGAATTGATCCCATGATTCAAGCAGAGAACAAAACAAGGTTATAGCTTTGTCTTCTTCCAAAATTTTAACTTCCATATCTGCTAATTGGCATATAAGTGTATTAAAAACATTCAAATGTTCTGCAACTTTTGAATCCTCCTTCATTCGAAGATTGTACAGTTGTCTTTTCAAATAAATTCTATTGGTTAACGACTTTGTCATGTATAGCTTTTCCAGTTTTTCCCATAAACCTGAAGTTGTACTCTCTTCAACAATGTTTAAGAGAACTTCATCAGCCAAGCATAACCTAATGGTATTGAGAGCTCGGACATCCAAGTCCTCCCAGTTTGAATCTTTCATGCTTGCAGGTTTCTTATTTTCCCCATCCAAAGATTTGTGCAACCCTTGTTGCCCCAGCAATTCCCTAACTTTTAGTTTCCATAGAGCAAAGTTTCTCTTGCCAGTGAATTTCTCCACCTCGAACTTTGCATTTGACATGTTGGCCATTTCTTTCCTCCTAGGGTTTCGTTCTTTCAACCAGGGTTTCCAAAAAAAAAATTACTTTGATTGTCTTCTTCCAACAAAGGGTTTTCCAAGTCCCTTTTTTTTAATTTTTCCTACTTCAATTTTCTGGAAAAATTTCACAAATTCCCCAATAAAAAATTCAGAATTTTACTTTCCCAATTTTTTCCAAATTGACTTAGAAAACTTACAACATTTATTATTATTTTTTTTTAGAAAACTTCCCTTTTGTTTAATTTCAGTTTTCAGAAAAACAAAATCCCTATTCTTCAATTTATTGAAACCCTTAAACAAAACCCTACTTCAATTTCTTGGGAAAAAAAATCCTTTTCTTCAATTCAATGAATATCTTTGTTTCTGCTAAAAAGAATTACCCGGATTTTTTAAACAACAGCTCAATTTTTTTCTACGGTAATGGGTTCCAACGCATAGTGCCTTTCTCTTTGGCAGCTTGCAACCGGCAACCCTCTTCCTCAATAGCGGAAACACTCAATTGGCAGCCCTCTTCCTACAATGGAACCATGCAACCCTTGCTCCAATTTTGGACAATTAATGAGCCCCCACGCTTTTTCTACGCACACGGGCTCTCTTCGCTTTGAATGGGCAGCAATGGTGGTCTTCACGCAAGCTATGCAGCGAAGCAGAGAACGGCTCTGGCTTCCTTGACCAGCACTCAGAGGGCAGCACTGGTGCGTTCTTTTCACGGGTAGACAATGGCGGCGGTCTCCCGCAGAGGGCTGGCAATGTTATTTTCATAGGCAGATACAGAGTCTGGCCATACGCAGGGCTCTTGCAGCAAAGTCACAGCACCAGCGTTCTCTTCACAGGCAGACACATAGAGTAGAGGGTTTAGTGGTCTGGCAGCGTAGAATTGGGCCTCATTGGTTTTCCTCGCTCCTCCTCCTTCATTAATAATGGTGACAGACAGGTTCGGTTCCATGCTCCTCCTCTTTGCATACATGCTTTGATACCATTTGTAGTTATTTGGAAGTTATCTAAACAAGAAATAAATGAAACCAACAACAACCACACAAGTAATAACTCAAGATTTACGTGGTAAAACCCTGATAGAGTGTCAAGGAAACATCCACGGGGCAAGGGATTGGAATTTCTATTCAATCAATGAAATGATTCTCCATTACAATAGTTCGGGCATTCATCAGTTTTATATGAGCCTCCTCAGTTACATAACTACTAATTCGGTATGAAACTGACTTGTCAATAACTAATATAATTTACCCAAATTTACAACTGACAACAACCACACAAGTAATAACTCAGGATTTACATGGTAAAACCCTGACATAGTGTCAAGGAAACATCCATGGGGCAAGGGATTGGAATTTCCATTCAATCAATGAAATGATTCTTCGTTACAATAGTTCGGGTATTCATCAGTTTTATATGGGCCTCCTCAGTTACATAAATGTTGATTCAGTATGAAACTGACTTGTCAATAATTAATACAATTTACCCAAATTTACATTTACATTAATTTGTTGTCAATTACCAACACAGATATGGGACTTCCACGAACCACCCGACCATAGACTAGGCTAAACCAAATCTTTCTTTCAGAAAGTCACCCCCATGCCATATTCCAAACATGAATGTGGGATCTCATAAAATAAATTAATCAAAGCCACACTAGGACTTATGGAGACCAAACCACCTCAACCCTCAACCAATGATTCCACCTCACGGTCAAACATCACTAACCATCACTAGATTGGTCTCTACCCAAGTTTTCTAGGGCTCCAAAGTGTTTGTTCCAACCAGGGTTTTCAGTACTAGTAACTCAACCCACAGTTGTCACCGGGCTTCCAGAGCATTTTCCCAATGAGGTCTTCCAAGACTAGTAACTCATCCCACCACAGGCTTTCAGAGAGTTTTTCCAACCAAGGCTTCTAGGACTAGTACCTCAACCCAAGGTGTTACAGGTCTCCTAGAGCGTTTGTCCAACAAATACTTCTTGGAATTAATAACTCAACCTACGGCCAAAGGCACAAGAAAACCAACCAGAAAACAAAAGTAAAACCCACAACACCATGGCTATCCAAGAAATGGAAAGGCTAGGAAAAACCACTGTCAATCCATGCAATCCTCCATGCTAATGACAAATCATAACCAAATAACCATATGCATATGTCATGCATGCCAAAAATAGCAACGAAATCATACATGCAACTCGGTACCTACAAGAAAAATCCATTGTAGTTATTGAACCTGATGTCCTCTTGCGCTTTCCTTCTTTTCCTTTTCCTTCGTGATCTAAATCCCAGGTATGCCACACTCCTCCAAGAGTGCTCCAAGAAAACTCTAAGTGTCCAAGAGTATGAGAGAGAGAAAATAGATAGAGCTCCAAAACTGAACCTACAAAAGTCTATCAACTGATCCTCAGAAGTATTTTCATTAATCATGCCTCTATTTTCTTTAATTTTCCATTATTTTCTTTCATTTTCCTCCTCACATGCAACCTATGACCTTTCACCTTCATTTTCTCCTAATTTTCATTATTTTCATAAATAAAATGCCAATTAATGCTTCATGCCTTTCCAAAGCCTTTGTCATTGCCTTTGCCAATTTCCTTAGCCATTAATTAATCACAAATGATCCCCATCACTACGTTTTTCCCCAACATTCAACTTGGAATATGTGTCCCATGACCAAGGTCTTATTTTTCCTTTCTTATCTTTATTACATGGAATTTTCACCAAGGTTGTTATAGAACCTTCCCCCTTGGGGGAACACCATCCTTGGCGTTCAACGACACCTACAATCCACAAAACTGATGTAAACAAAATATTTTGCACATGGAGCTTTATAATGCAGCTCATTGCAGTATTTACAATGATTAACCTGCTGAAAACAAACCATCATGACAACATAAAAACATGACAACCATAATGACATGACACCCATACCTCTTATTGGAGCTTTATAACACAACTCATGGTGGTATTTACATCCATATACATATATACATACACCAAAATATATACCAAAATATATGCCAAACATTCGCTCAACCAGTGAATAGAGAAGGTTACATAGCCCACATTTGATACACCATCACCCATGTAGCTTCATCGGGCCCAAAGTGCTTTCACTTAACTTTAACCTGCTCAATTGCTCAGTTTTGGAGCATGAGCATCTTTCTCTGCAAAATGCACTGAGGTTCTGGTTGGAATTCTCCTTCTAGCTCCACCTGCAATACAGACCAATCAATTATATGATAAACGTATTTAACATATTTATTAAGAAATGATACATGGATAACATCATGGAAATTCATTGTCAAAGGCAGTGCAAGTCGATAGGCTACTAGTCCAATCCTTTCAAGAATCTTGAAAGGTCCACAAAATGAGGTGCTAACTTGGCACATGATCCAATCCTCAAGGATCTCTTCTTGGGCTTGATGCGCAAGTACACCTGTTCCCCAACCTAAAAATCCTTAAACAACTTATTTTGATTTGCATAGCTCTTTTGTCTATCTTTTGCTACCTTTAGGTTCTTCTTGATTACCTGCATTTCCTATTCCATTTCTGCCAATGTGTCTTGTCCAATCAACACCCTGTTCACTGGATCACTCCAACTGATGGGAGTATTACAACTCCACCCATACAATGCCTCAAATAGACTCATCCTCAAAGATTCTTGATACCCATTGTTGTAAGTGAACTCAATCATTGAAAGGTAATATTCCCACTTTCATTGTTGATACATCACATTGTTATAGACATTTTTGGGCACTTCAACCCCAATCATAAATGTCCATAAATTGAGGGCTCCTAAGTCCCTAAAAGTGTTGCTTCACTGCCTAAAGGAACAAGGTCAACTGATTACATCATCTCCCAGAAGTTCTCCACTAAAAACTGCTCATAAATGGTCAAAACCTGGACCATACTGAAAGCTCCATGCAGAGGGTGCGATGCATATCACCTTCCCAATGTACAGGGTGCGATGCATACTGTTTGCTCCTCTGTAGGGTGCGATGGTCGGGAATTGAAAAATGGCAGGGACCAAAATGCGAGGTGGAAGATCATGGAATCTTCCAGAAGCTTCCCCTCTCACACTTGCCACTCCATTTT
>APFE030600155.1:3027-24041 GCA_000404065.3 Pinus taeda | reverse complement strand
TATTTCCAAATACCACTTCATAGGAATGATGTCCAAAGTGTGACAGAAAATATGCACCATTTCTTGCTGCAACAACATTCCATAAACCTTAGTCCACTTTGTGGAAGTAGATCATCTCTCCCATCATATTTCTCAGTGAACCATTCCTTCGGGCAACCAAATTGCATCCACATCATCCTCCTATAGGCAAGCCATTTTTCAAAATTGTCTTTATGCATACCCCACCATTGAGCAAGCATATCATATAGCACGAAATCCAGTGCTTTGAAGTGATGATTCTCATAAACTTCCTTTTCAAATGCATCCAAAAATTTATCCACATCAATTAGACCATCATAATAAGGTAAACGTTGTACCTCAAATGATATGCAGCACAACAATCTAGTCATCATATTACATCATAGTGTAGATACTTCGTGTAGCCTATTCTTCCAGTGTTCCAATTCTTCATCTGAATTTGATGTACAGGAGTTTTTGTGGTCCCATGCAGCTCATCCATTAGTGGTTGGATTAACCCAATCTTAGTCTCATGCTGTTATTTTATAGATTTGGTCCAAATCACCATCAGTGTCCTCATAGTTGTGAATCGGTTCGATATAGTATGGTCCTTCTACAGGGTCCAATGGTACTACGACGTGGAGATTTTTACTTTCGAATGACATTGTATGATTCTTCAAATTGATGACCCCAATCATGTCAATGGCCCAATTAATTCCAAGGAGAGTGGGGTAGGGATTGTTTCCATCAACAATATCTATCACTTCAAAGTCATCCAACATGCTTGCACCTTCTATATCTATAGTTACCCCATGCAATCTCCCCATAGAGATAATCTTCTGTTGATTTTTCATTCTCAATTGAATCGGAGACCATTGAAGCATAGGCCTCCCCATCTTTTCCCAATTCTGTTTAGGCAAAACATTTGCATCTGACCCAAGATCCAAAATAACTTGGTCCATCTCATATTCTCCTATTTGTGCGGTGAGCCTCATCTCACATCCTGTTCTCATCTTATATCTACCAATCTTTATGACTATGTGATGCCCATCATAAGTATTATCCCTACCAACACAATTATTTATCAAATCCTATAATCCTTTCACAGCCCTAGTGTCACACAATAGTTTCATGCAAGTCTCCAGGAAAGTAGTAAGCATGGAGGGGTCAACTTCTTTAGATAGCCTATTCAGAATTCCTAAGGTAGAGGCTTCAGTGAAGTTTTTCTTTTCTTCCATGAACGTCTCCTTTGCGTGTTCCAGATCAAACCCAACTTTTTCTGGAGCCTTGCAGACCCATCCACCTTCTTTAGGTTGTTTCCCCTTATCGTCATGTTATGAAACTAGCTCAAGAAAAAGATAGAAAAGATAGATTAATGCCTTAGAATTCAACCTCTTCGAGGGGGCAACCTCCTTTACATTACATAAATGAACAATTCTTGGATGATACAAATGAAAATACCTCCTTTCTATATATAGGAGTCTAAGGGTTCATACCATATCAGAGCCGACATAACAATAATAAGTAAGGGCACATAATAACAATAGTGGGCTCTTATGGCACAATAGTAACAATATGGCATACATGGGTACATCAATACTAATAAGTGGTTGTACTAATAACAATAAGGGGTTACACTAGTAGTATAGGGGCCTAACATGCCCCTCTCCTTCAAAAATTGTTGTCCTCAACGCTTGAGTAGTCCTTGATGCTTCTGTATAAAATTCTTGTCCTCCCCAGTGGAATCTTCAGGAGGTAAATTCTTCCACTTGATGAGATACTCTGCAATTGATCGATTTCGTAGTTTTTGGGTTCTTGTTTCTATGACTGCTCCATGTTCCAATATGATTTTTCCTTCCTCTTCAATTTCTGACAATATTTTTGAATTTGGATCTTTTGCAACTTTTGAATAAGTGGCCATACTTCTTCATCCTTCTTCCATTCATCCCTTGCTTCGTTTATCTAATCTGGTTGGATAATAGAATTAGCACAATAGAATGCTTCCACATCCTCATCCTTTCTTGAGAGTGCATCTACAACAAAATTTTGCTTCCATTTTCTATAGATGATGTCAAAGTCATAACCCGACATATTTGTGACACATTTTTTCTATTCTTCTAAAGACAATAGTTGTTCTAAAAAGTATTTAAGACTATCATGATTCATTTTTACCTTCAAGAGTCTTCCCATTCGGTAAGGTCGCCATTTTTTAAGTGCATGTAGTATTGCCAACATTTCCTTCTCATAAATAGCTTGCTTGAGATGTAGCAATAAAAATACCCAATCACCCACATCAAAACATTTTTCACTACAATCTTGATCTACCTGTTGTTCCGTTTGATTTTGCACTGAAGTGGCATTATCCTTTAAAATTTGGAGAATTTGTTGTTGATGCTTGATGTGATCTTTCACTGCTTGAACCTTTTTCTTCTTGATATGTCCTTCTATCTCTAGAGTTTGAGGAGTGGTAATTTCTTCCAATCCTTTACAAGATATGGTCGGATTCATTTCTTGATGCTCGATGTGATCTTTCACTTCTTGAACATTTTTCTTCTTGATATGTCCTTCTATCTTGATAGTTTGAGGAGTGGTAATTTCGACCAATGAATTAAAAGATATGGTTGGATTCATTTCTTCTTTCTCGATGTGATCTTTCACTTCTTGCACCTTTTTCTTCTTGATATGTCCTTCTATCTTGAGAGTTTGAGGAGTGGTAATTCTTGCCAATGCTTTACAAGATATGGTCTGATTCATTTCTTATTTCTCTAGGGTGGGGTCCTGGTGTATATCCTCTTCTTTTGGTTTTTCTTGATCCTTTTCTTCCTCCTCCTCATATTCTATGTAAAATAATTTCTTCTTAGAACATTTATGACCTTTAGTGCATTTGCTATCACAATTGTAACAAAGCCCTTTTACTCTATCCAATTGTTGTGGTGTTTCTCTAAATAAAGTGTTGCTCTTTGTATCCTCATAATGTGCTATCATTTCCTCCGTGAAAATTGACCACGCAACAAGTTGTTTACGAGAATAAAGCCCTTCATACCATAAAAATTGATCTAGTTCTAAATATGAAGATGCAATACATACCTTTTTTAATAGTGGTACACCATGTAGATCAAAATATTGCTCCATCCGAATTATCCAATTTACCAGATCCTTGCCATCAAACTTCCTCATCTTGCTTTTTCTTGATTTTAGGAGCTCAATCTTGAAACGTCTGTAACTCTGTACTTTCAGATATTTCATTTCCAAAATTACGAACTGAAGTAACCTTCTATGTCCTCTTTCCAATACCACCAATATGATCCAAATTGGATTCCCCAAGGAAGAGTTATGCAAAATCTCCCACAATGACTTGATTATAGACTAGTTCAGTAGAGCGAACTTGTACAACATGCCATGAGTCACTATTTAGAACTTTGGAACTAAAAAATATATACACAATACTAAAATCCATCATCTTTCTGTAACTTCTTATGAAATTTCAATTTTATGCTCAAAGAGAAAATTATGATGATTTTTCCCAGGTCAACTGTTTGGAATGTAATTCGGAATTCTGCAAAAAGACCAACTTCCTGAGAACATATCTCCGCAAATGTAGCACAAAAAGCTCTGAAATTCATACCTGAGGTTTAGCATGATGTCTTGTCAAATGGATTTTGTTTTTATCTTCTGAAACATCCCAGAAAAAAAGTTATAGCGAAAATGCCACAATGACCTATCGAGAGTAGCGAAACCCTAGAATCCAAAGCTCTAATACAAAATGTTATGAAACTAGTTCAAGAAAAAGATAGAAAAGATAGATCAACACCTTAGAGTTCAGCCTCTTTGAGGGGACAACATCCTTTACATTACATAAATGAACAATTCTTGGATGATACAAATGAAAAACCTCCTTTCTATATATAGGAGTCTATGGGTTCATACCATAATCAGAGCTGACATAACAATAATAATGTAAGCGCACAACAATAACAATAGTGGGATTCTATGGGGCACAATAGTAACAATATGGGCACTACATGGGTACATCAATATAATAAGTGGGTTGTACTAATAAAAATAAGGGGTTACACTAGTAGTATAGGGGCCTAACACGTCACCAGTCATCACACAACTTCGCAACACATTATTGACATTGGGATCCTCTTCGCAAGGCATTTCCCTCATCATCTGCAAGCTCTGGGTAGGATTCTGAGGCTGCACCTTCTCTTACATTTTAACTATCAATATAGGGCATTATTCTATTGTGTGGTCAAACTAAGTACAATACCAATATGATGGGTGTGTTTGGATTGTAAACTCTCACGCATGGTGTCCTGTCACTATGCAATTATAGCAAATAACTTTCCCTCAACCTCTATCAGGTCCTCATCCTTCTTAGCCTCGTTCGCATCCTTGATATCCTCTGTGTGCTCCCCCAAGACCTTGATACAGAGGCTGTGTTTCTATTTTCATCTAATATGCGGGTGTTCTTTCCATGCTCAATTCATAGCTATGATAGTTACAATCATCATGGCCTATCGATTTACAAAAGTTGTAGAATAACTGCTGTGGCATCTGTACAAATATTTGTACTAAGTGGCAATTTTATATTCCATGTTTTCCTGCTACTTGGAAAATAGCGCACCACAGCATGGGCCTTATACTTGGTCCTGCTAGGGCTTCCATCCTTAGAGGCATGGGCCCTCCTCCTACCATATAGTTCATGAAAACAGGGCAATGGTACTTATCATGCCCCTGGTTCTTACACTTAAAGCACCAAACTTCTTGGTGTACTTTCGGCTGAGCCACTTTTACCTTCTTCAATCTCTAAAACTCCAAGCAAAGGTTCTAAGACTCTACATGAATCTGTTGAAATCCCAACGTCACATTCTAGATAGGTGTCTCACGTAATCTCATTGCGATTTCCAATGATTCTCCCTGAATTCCTATCTTTTGTTGTTATAGGGAAATTCTTAATTGAGGTAGGAGCGTAGCTATAAACCAGTTATGGTGCTGACTATTGGGGAGATTCATATTGGCTTCATGGATTCCGCACATCAGTCTCTCATCTAGTTCCTAGGGTGTTTCATCGATCCTCATTGTGATTTCCTTGAACCCTACTATTGATTGCGTTTCAAAGTTAGGCCTACTGAATTCCTTGTTCATAGTAGTTTGAGTGTCCTCTAGTGACGCCACAGGGTTATCAGTGCAATACTTAATGTACCACATCAATGTGTGGTCTTATAGATCAGTAACCAACTATGCAACGAACCAAAACTGGTCCAGATCCTCATTTCGAAAGCCCTTGAAAACATGCAATTTCATTGTATTTAACATATTGAATGATGGTGGAGGTGGTGGTGTTGTCAAAGAAGGTGTATGCTATGGAGGTGAAGGTGGAGGTGGTGTGGAAGGATGAGGCATTCACAGAAACCCTTGCCTTATTAACTGGAGAGTGATCTACGCTGAAGCTTGTGCTGCTCCCTTGTTGTCACTCAGAGGAGGCTCAATCAGTGGGCTATATTCAGGGCTTGTTCTCACTCTATCCTTGAAGAACTTCACACTTCACGTAGCTCCAAACATCAAGGTAATGGAATAACCAACTTCTCACACAAGAGCATCTTAATCTAGGTATTCAAAGATCTCAAATGCTTACCTCGTAGTCCTTTGAAAAAGTGTCACTCTCCTTAGTTGTAGCTAACTGAGGTATCGACCATGAATTTTGTCACAAATCCTCCTATAACTCGATCAAGCCAGTGATCAACAACACGTGAGCTTATCTTCAAAGGCTTCCAATCTCCGTACTAGCTCTAGGGTCCACACTGTTGGACAGTCAAACCTCCACCTTCCTTGATCATCTACCAATTTAGAGATCTACTCGTATAGCTCGATTGGGAAGGTGCTAAAGAATATCTCATGTATTTCTGTGTATAGATATCTGTCCAACAATTCTTCCTTCGTTAGGTGCTGATTTCTATTTTCTTGCACAACCAATTCATGGATCTTTCGATCCAACCACTCCCCTATTTATTTCTTTGTTAGATTCCATTGATGCGACATCACACATCTATTTATACAGATCCTGATGCCAGCAACGAAACCAATTTTTTTCTTAGTGGTTCTTGACCCAGGTTCAAAGTTAGTTTTACAAAATAAATCCCTACACTACTTGCCCTTTTGCCATCAACCTGTGGAGCATGGATTGAAGTCTCACCTGAAGCATTATGGGGGGATGCTGGAACCAAGTTTCCACACCTAGAGATGAGCGTGATGTCATTTTATGCCCTAAATCTTCCTTCGTGCAGATCTATAAGCCTTTAGGACTTATCAATATATCTCTCCTTAATCAACTTCTATACCTTTGTGAACACCTGTGACTATCTTTTGCGTACCCTGAATAGGTGAATCCACTACTTACATGCACCAAAGATTATGTATAACGCAATAACTATTTAGATTAACTTAAGTGTTTGATAACTTCAACATATAAAAAGATTATATTTGTGTGAACAGTTAACCGTAATTAAATTCATATAATAATATCAATCATGTAAAGTCGTGTATCAATACATCATTATTTCAAAAGCCCATTATAACATAAGGCGCATTCATATAAACAAAATTAAAGAGATAACACATGTATTTCTGCACAATCTTCTTTATTTATAACGAGTTCAATCCTACAAACACAAAACTTCCTTGTGCACTTAGCTGCAAGGGTCCATGCACTCAGTTGCAGACTCTACTCTAGGCCTCTACATACACAACTATACAGCCTTCCTTCTACTCTAAGAATTCTTCATTCTTACTCTTACTGATCCATTACATTCATATTCACTATCAATAATATTATGCCTTAGAATCTCTAAGACACACCTACTTATAAAATCCTATGGTCTACAGACCATGGGCATATCTTCAAAAGATGACCCAACTTACATAAAACAAGGGTAAAACCATTTATGACACTTTAACTATCTACATGCTCTACAACCAAAACTTGCAAAGACTTTACATTTTGTACAAGAAAACTTGGGCCTTTGCCCTAAAATTGACCCGAGGGGACCCCATCCCAACAAGGAGGAAATACAACATGAAATGGCATCCAAATCAGTACTGTATCACACTAGACTACTGGCTCCTATGGACCTAGAGCATAACCAAATGAGGTTTTCGCTGCAACATTCATTAGCACAATGTTTTCCTTCAGGTTTTCGGTTTAAAATTTTGGATGTTTCCTTGGACTTGGAAAGTGTCCACTTATCAGGAAAAATAAATTTCCATAAACAGGTGGGGGAACGTTATATAATGATCTCAAAAAGAACACAATGACCATTAGAAACATCAAGACATTACTATAGAATGTTGCAAATAGGTTAAAGCAAGAGAAGGCTAACTCACGAGCCTTGCATATATAGAATGGTAGTTTCAAAGAGTTGATAATTAAACTGGGGGTGAATCCAGAGGATAATATAGTAGTGGAATCTCTCCTTCATCACTCTCAAATGGAGATCTAGGGGTTGAGGCATATCGAGATGAATATGTTGGGTAGTGGACATGTACAATCTCAAGAGCTTGCTTAGATTGAGAGAGAAAAAGAGATCCTTTCCAACGAGCTTCTTGAAATAAATAATGATATAGTAGTCCTCAAGTAATAATTGACTGAAATATTCCCGGATGCGGGTGTTAGGTAAGCTTTTAAGGGCGAGGACGGTCGCATTAACTGCCAAGTGGCCGCCGCCGCGTGACATCTGGACCGAAGGCTCTCGTAGCCGTCCGGCCAACGTTAATTACCGGCCCTCCTACACTGCAACAGGCATATATGACTGTGGTTCTGGTTCGATGTGCCGAGAGGTTTATTGTGCCGATGGGAGAAGCTCTGGTTCTGAGCAACCAGACTTCATCCTGAGCGACCTTGATGATTTCTGGTGTGGCCTGGTGGTTTTGAGGGGCAAGGGGAGTCAGTACGCCCATAACGCAGCCTTCCTGAGTGCTTTGGCTCCTGGTAATGTTCGCAAGGTCTTTCGAATTTGCTCCACCTGGTTAATTGGTCGGGCCTGGCTTGTTTTCTGTCTGGGCGCCATTCTCTTGACGGCCCGAGCTCGGTCTTGGAAGAATTGTTGTGATTGTTCTATCGCGCAGCCTCCCCAGTGTAGCATTGACAGCGGCGAGCGGGAAACATGGCGAGAGATCGACAGAGGGGCGCCTGCAGGAGGGGGGGTTCGAGAGCCAGGTCTGTGGCCGATGGACCTCAATCCTCTGACTCCTCAGAAGGCTCCCGCCCGCCACGGCAACGAGGAAGAGGGCGCGGCAGAGGGCGGTCCATGGCTTGTCCGTTCGGGGGTCATTCTGCCACTCGTTTCAGGCACTCCTACATTCTGGACAACGCAGTCTACTTCCTCTCGGTGCGCATTGAAAAATGCGAGCACCACGATTGGCCGGGCGACCCAGCAGCTCCAATTCCACCTTCGTTCACAAGGGAACCGCAATCTCAGCCTGTGGAGGCCGAGAGTGAAATGGCGCGACACGCTGCTGGCCCAAGTGGTGGAGGCTCAGAACTTCAGCATTCAGACTCCAGCACTTCTGAATTCTCAGGCTGCCCGGTGGTGGAGGAACCTGATGGCCACTTCATCCCGCCATCAGTGGAGGCGGCACCCAGCCCTTACACCTGAGCATGCCGCGTGGACGTCCAGAGGTCATTGGTATAAGTCAGTTTTTGTACACGTCAGTTTTTTGTCTGGGTCAATCATGTATCTTTCTGTGATGGCTTGTAAGTCTGTAATAGTGATGTTAAATTTGCATATGAACAGAGTCTGTAAATCTTCCTCTGCGATAGCAGGGCGAGGATGGGATAAACTTTAGATGTTTTGAACACTTTTTTAGCGATAGTCTGAAGGCCACGGATAGCTCACTGAGCACCGGCTCAGACTCAATGTCTCTCTGTCCAGATTGCCGACCCACGGTGGCAAATGTAGCTCAAATGTAATGCCGGCACTGTAACCTTTTTGTACCATAATAGAATTAGTTATATTTACAAAAAAAAAAAAAAAATAATTGACTGAAATACAAATGAAATTGAACTCTCATGTATGTGTGGTGGTTGTCACTAAGGATAGATAAAACCCCATCGAACAACTCATGAAGACCCTTACTCAACTACAACTCCTATAAAGGGAGTTGAAGCAGGTACAAAGAGATTTGGATTCTACTAATGAAAGTCTAGCCTAGAAGGAGCAATAACTAGATATTGCTATGACGAATGTTGAGCTGATCAATAAAAATATATAGGTGGTGACTTATGAGCTTACTAAGCTAAAAGGTAATATGTTTATGTTGCAAGCAAGGCAGTGAGTCTGGGATGAGATCATCAATGAGATGCAAGAATAGTTGGGAGCACATAACGTTTATGAATGAGAAGAAGATTGTACTCAATGATTATGAACACTTTATCAAAGATTCCAAAGAGGAGGGTGAGAGGAACTCTCAGATTGCTAAGAAATTTATTTAGTTTTGCAATGAAAGGACGATCAATGAGTTTAAGCCCATCGAAGTGGTGGATATAATCAACATTGTAATGGAGATATACAAAATGATCTTGAAGGAGGAGGCTAGGGTCAAACCTGAGAAATGCCTTGAAGTAGTATCAAACGATGTGGTCGCCTTTAGTGATGAATTCGAAAGGGTGGTCCAAGCACGATTACCCAGTTATTGGGATTTTCTTGAGGAGATGAGTCCATGGGAGAAATATAGCTAGAAACTTGTCGAAGCCAAAATCAATGTAGTTTCATCCCATGAGAGAACTGCCTTGCTTAAAGGGAAAATTGTGGTAAATTATATAAAGAAGGAATTTCAACTGTTGGGAATGATGAGGAGGCTATTTCAACATAGGCTAAGTTATGATGGCTTGATTGATTTAAATGTCACATATAAATGATTCTTCTCCACTCCTCATCCACCTTTAGCACTATGGAAACAATGCGAGCAGTTTAATAATCCACCTATTGTTTAAATCATTGAACCGTTGACACAATGTATTCCACAACATACTCAACTGGCCCACCATCCTTGAAGATATTTTTGATCATGTTGATGATGAATTTTTACTTACATATTTTATTTTACTTCCATATGTTATGTTAACAGTTTGTTTTTCAGTCTATTACTCTTTAGTTAGTATGGATGTGTTATCAAGCACGCTGAAATTCGGACATGCTTATTTATCATGACGAGATCAAGAAAATAATATTTTTGTAATAACCTCTATCTTTCTAGAAGGTCCTTAAGAAATGTTTCATGGAATGAAACAAAAACGTTTAAAACTTTTTGGGAACTCGCTTCTTGTTTTCATAAGAATAGTTCTATACATCTTGACAGATGTATGCTCCTTTGAATATTAATACAAGGTTTTTCGTGATTATGACTTATTGAGTTTGCAGTATGTACTCTCTTACATGTGTTTGCATATGTGTTCAATATTCTTCTCAAATCACATGTAAATTACATGTTGGATATATTTTTCATGAATATTTAGATTCATTTAAATTAGATGTTGATGAATGAAACTTGTATGGATAAGGAAACTAAGTCCTTAGAAGCACTCCATGAATCTTTACACCTCATAATTTTTTTTTCTTCTTTCATTAATTTTTGAACTCTGATATACAAGATTCTTAAACATTTAAGCTCTGAATGTCGGGTCTTATTTCTACTCACATATTCTATCACATACACTAAAATAGATGATTAGCTACGAACTTCAATCAGAATCGGCCACCATGGATTTATCAATAACATTCATATGGATTCTTGTCTACATTAATTCCTATGTTACATCTCTTATCAAGGGTTTTGAATCAATATCATTTGAATTATATTGAAAAGTAAATGTGATATGAGCTTCCATTCAAATATAATAACACTCACTAAGATGTCCTAGTAACGGGTCTCCATTCAACCCAGGGACTGTCTCTAAGAATGTCAACATCTTCTAGTATCGTTTTTGAGGGATGAATTAGAATATTTTTCCATCGGTACAACATTTGTACACCCTTTCATAAGGTGAGAAAATGAGTGTAGGTTGCAGATCTCTCACCTTGGCGACTCCACTATCAAAATATGAGGTTATCACCATGGATTTTAAAAGGCCCCATAGCCACTCAGATACTTCTCAATAAATATCTCCACCCATCTCTAACCTTGAAAGAATAATATCTAGGAGAATTTGGAAGGAAATAACTCTAACTACCACTACTCCTATCTCCTTTGTTCCTAAAGTATCCTCTTCCAGCACGCAAAATGTTGTAATACACTACTATGAATTTTTCCCCCAGAGTCTTGGAATATCCTTTAGAAATCAATCCACTATTCTGCACACCCTTGTCAAACATCAAGGATGTAGAAGCCCCAGTCAACACTCCTTCTTTCTCATTCTATCCCCTCCCTCAAATTGAGGAGGTTAAAGATATTTTCGACAGAAGTCCCACTCAAAGTGTGAACAACATTCCAATCCTAAGTTAGTTAATTGTCCCACAATTGGCCCTTTCATAGAGATCAATAATAAACCTATTACCACCGCCTCTAATCCATATGGCTATCCCAGGTTTCCTCTTCAACAAGTATGTTCCCATTGACCCACTTCAACCCTTGAGTTGTATGCCACTAGACTATCTCAGACTATTACAAAGATTCATAGGAGAAGATGACATATTAACACAAAGGCATATAGAAAATTTTGTAGAAAACCTGAATGTCAAGCACTTGGATGTAGTGTTAAGGGTTTTTGTCCAGTCTCTTTATGGAGAGGCTAGGAAATGGTCCAATTCCCTTCCAAATGCTTCGATTACCACCTGGGAAGAGATGGAAAATTATTTTATGATGAAATGGAGGGAGAAGAGGGATCACAATTATGTCTCACTGAGTTCAATCCCATGAAGAAGAAACACAATAAAGATGTGTCATAGTTCATAAAAAGGTTTAATAAGTTGTATAATAGAATTATTTCTAAAATTAAACCTCCACAGGAAGCTGCTAAAGTAGTTTTTGTTTGGGCTTTTGAATCAATGTTTGGTTTCACACTCAAGGAGAGGAAATCTGGCTCTTTGGACTAGATTCAAATTAATGCTCTAGAGATTGAAGCAAACTTTACCTCTATAGATATGTCAAGAAGAAAAATTGATACTAAAGAGAGAGAAGAAAGGGGAAAGAGGAAGCCAATTCCTCAAGTCATGGGAGAGAAACCCAAGAACATAAAATGGAGGAAATGAATAAGTTGATAACGAACCTATCTAATAAGATTGTGAAATTGGAGCTAGAAAATAAAAAACTTCCCCTACAAAATCCAGAAGCCCCTAATCGAGGTTTCAATCCTCAATACAGAAGACCTCCCTTTCAAATATTGCAAAGAGAGAGAAAAGAGAAGCAAGATCACATTCAGCCCCCATTATACATAGAAGATGATCCACAGGAGAAGATACAAGAAGCAGTGAGGTTCAAGAAATCATATTCTCCTTTTTCTCTGATCAAGAATAAGAGGTCAAAGTGTGAGAGGAACCAAGGGATGATTTAGATGAAACACTAGATGATGGTGAAATTGTTGATTATTGTAGGTAGTTTGTTGAATTCATGCAAGCTTAGCTACGTAGGAAATATGATCCCGGGTCTTTGAGAAAGAGATCTAGGGTGCAAGATGAAAATGAATATTCCTCCTCCCAAAACCTTCCCAAACCATCAAACAAAGGGAAGAAGCCTTTATATCCAATATTACAAAAAAATAAGGATCCCTTTGACCAAATCTATCATAAGGCTTAAGCTCCCAAAGTAGAGAAATCATCCTACCCGTCTAAACCAATCTGTGATAAAGAAAAACAACTCGTTGAGGCTATCACCATTGAAAAGGGTCCTACTATGTTTAATCCCCAGAAATAACTTGAGACAGCCAAAATATTGGTCCCATTGGATAAATTATTAAAACAACCTACTTACGAGGCCCAAGTTTCCCAGTTCATGTGTCCATCCACCTAAATACACTTACACGATAGTTTGAATCTCCAAGAAACAAGGTCAATGGTTGTCTTTGGATCCCACATTGAAAAACAAGATCCTTCCACCTCTACTTTTATGTTACCTTAGGAATGCATGACCTTTTGCTACATAACTGCATGTTAGATTTAGGTGCTTCCCACAACTTGTTGCCATTTACCATCATGGGCAATTGGGGATGCAAAGAACTAAATCATACAAGGATCTCTACCCTTTTGAATCCAAAAGGGTAAAGTGTTAAGGAATTTATTTTCCATGGAAAAAGGAATAATTTTATTAATGAAAACAAAATTACATGTTGCATTGGGTAAGAAACACACATCATCTAGTCAAAGACTGAGGATAATAGAAACATACAAAAAAAGAGAGATAATGTACATGATGGAAAAAACCTAAGATTTTCTCCCCTTCTTTTTCTCAACCCTTTGCCATTCCCCTTAGGATGGCTCCGAAGAGACAAGTGCAAGCTAATTCCCTTCATCCATTTTGGCATTGTCCTTGTTTGAGTCTGAATTATTGGATGAGTGAGTACGTGTGTTGCCATTGCTGTCCCTTCTCTAGGAATCAAAACTGAGTGCACCAGGTGATTTCGAGGATTGGTTGGGTCTTGTAGGGTTCACCCCATGATTCATGTTCCATTGTTGTTTGGATATTACCCTTTGGTGATGGTTCATCCTCAGCTTCGCCTTCCTCCTCTTTCGATTCTAGTGGGGGATATTGCTAACCTTTGGGTTGTTTCCTATGACTCTTCTTTCATTAAGTGTTTTTTTTAGCTTCTGGACATTAATTGTGTAGATGCCCTATTTTCCTACAGTTGCTACATATCAAAGTTGTGTTCTCATAATATATGATCTGTGTCCAAATCTTCTTGTTGTGTATTATGTGAAAGCTATCCAAAAGGGATTTTCTGAGGTCTACTTCTACACAGATACATGAAAAAGTGTAGACCCTTTCCTATATACATTGGGAATCAGTCTTGATAAACTGCCCAAAAATGTTACCAATGCCATCAAAGATCTTGTCGTCCCAGAAATGTAAGGGAAGATTGTGCATTGGAACCCAAACTAAAATTCTAGAGATGACCATAGTATTTACATCAAATTCAAGAAACTAGGGGGTAGTAGAAAGGCAAGTGGAAACCAAAAAATATGGTCCTTCCTGAAGGATTATGTCCCTAGTCTCAGGTGTTGGGGAACTTACAATAAATAAACCTTTTGAGTAGAGATGTATATCACATTCTAAAGACTAGTTAGTCGAAATCCAGTGGAAATTTTCAATTGGTTTTGGCTAGAAAAGGTTAAAATGACATATGATGGAAATGAATTTGAAGGAGGAAAAATGATCACCTATTTATAGCATGTCTATGTTTAGTTGTGGGCTGTAGCTTAGTTCCTCCACTTTGTATGGGCTTGGACAATTTCGTCCCTATTTGGTTGGTTCATCAGTTGTCTTTCTCCCCTGAAGTATGTTATTAAATGATGGTCCCCCAATTGTGTGCTTATGTTTTGCTCCTAAGCCTTTTGTTGTGCTACCTCCCAAACCTACTTTGCAGTTTGATGTTGTCCCACCATGTAATCCAAGGTTTGGCATAATGGTGGAAGCATAAAGGATATGATATTCCTTCAATAACCTATGGTCCTGTAATAATCTGACTTTGAAAATGAAATTTTTCCCATGGGTAGAGTAATCAATTTTTCTAAGATGTTTTGCTTCAGTTCACTCACTTTATTTGTGCATTTTACCCAGATTAAGATTGAAAACCCCGTAAGGGATTTTAAAAAGATTTACAAATAGGGTGACCATACCTGGTTCCAGGAGCCCTTCTCCTTAATGTATTCATTAGACCACTCAAAGGTTGCTGGTAAAAAAAGAATTAACGGTTGAGGGGGGTGATTTTGCGTGGAGAGTAGAGAATGGGCCACCCCATTCAGGTGCATACCCAATCCCAGATTTGACCGAAGCAAGGGAGGGCTAAAAGTCTTGCAACAACGTGAGGATGTGGCCATTTTTGTAGGTCTATAATGGTCGAAGGGTCTCATGCCAATCCTTTGGATGAAGTAAACTAAACATCCCCCCACAGTGTTAAACCCCTGATGCAGAAGTGACGAAGGGCCCATTTCCACCACAGTGCAGCACAGTCTAAGACCCAACCGCCAAAAACCACCAAATGCAAAAGTGATGAAGGGCCCATTTCCACCATAGCATAGCATAGTCTGAGACCCGACCACCAAAAACCACCCACAGCAATGCCTGTCGCTCATGTAAACCCATATGTAAGAAGACCACTACAGGGGCTCACTACACCTATCTAGTGGAAAACGAAACCATTGTACGCTATGTGAGGGGCAATCCTCTCTAGCCATTGGACCATCTAACATAATTGTGACAACCATATAGTCCCGTATGAGTCACCTTATTTGGTTCCATAAAAATAACAATAAGAAGAGCGACATAGCAGGAATGGTCTAGATGCTCTGATTCCATATATCTCCTTTAGATGTTTTTCTCCTGTTCTGTCGAGTTCCAAGTCTCCTGCCACACATTTTCCTATTTGTTCACTCTAAACTAGTCTAACTTGTGAACTCCATCCATGGGATTGGAAACTCCCTCGGCTCGGTGCATTAGATATCTTGGTACCCAACGAGGCAACCAAAGGATGGAGCATGGAAGCTACTCTCAAACCCCCATTTTTTCATAGATGAAACCTAACACTATTTTGCTCCATTTTCAACACCCAAACCCCCATTTTTGCGTAGATGAAGCCTAACACTATTTTGCTCGATTTTCAATTCCCGTAATGTGTTTAGGAATTATTAAGGACTGAGTGGTGAATTTGGCTCATATTCTAGTAAAAAGTGTTGTAATGGATATTGTAGTAGTTGACATCGCTGCAAGGTTTGATATGCTTTTGTCCAGGTCATGGGGGTCCAAGATTGGAGGTTCCATCAAGATGGATTTGACCTATGTTACCATTCATATATTTGGTAAAGAAAGGCGATTGTATAGAGAATCAAGGTTTGTTAAGACAATTATGAGAGCTAATTGTTTGAACAATTCCCCTGTATATGGGAAAGAAAGAGAGTTCTCCTGCTCACTGTTAGAGGAGGACAATTTGATTTTGGAAGAGATACATGTACAACCTGCAATCCAATTAGACCAATGATTATGGGATTGTAGCAAGGTATGGAAGTTGTATTTTGATGGTTCTAATTTCAGGGAAGGAAATGGGGCAGGGGTGCTATTGATATATCCTGAAGGTAGTTTGACTCCTCTCTCATTTAAATTGGAATTCAAGGCTACAAATAAGATGGTTGGGTATGAGGATTTTATTTTGGGCCTACAAGCAACAAAAAACTTGAACATTGAATGTTTAATTGTGTTTGGAGACTCTGAACTAGTGGTGAAGAAAATAAGGAATCAATCTCAAACCAAACATTTGAGACTGAGGGCTTACATAGATGATATATGGGATTTGATGGATAATTGTTTCTTGTATTTCAATGTTAAATTTCTATCGAGAGAAGGAAATCGAATGAATGAATCGTTGGCCATAGCTGCTAACAATTTTAAACCACCACAAAATCCATTTCTTAGGTATGAGGTTGAAGTCAAATATACACCCTTAGTGCCAGATAATGTTAGACATTGGCAGGTGTTTGAGCATGATGATCAGATAAAATGTTTTATGGAGGTCATCTAGGAATTCTCGAATTCTATGGTTAACCAAGAGGACAAAAAGATAACAGATGACCAATGAGCTATTTGGGAGGAAATCATTACAGTGCATAAGATTTTATAGCTAAAGGGTAATATTGTTCCTCAAGGTCTAGTTCCTTTGGAAAGATTGTTCCATTCCAACGGTGTAGCTTCCAAACCCACTAAACAAGGAGTTAATGAATAGGTGGAGGATTATAAAATTAGCTCGGAAAAAGAACCCTAGATACTCGAGTTGTCAAAGGGAATTCCCCATCATACAGACAAAGGTACTTGAATCTTTTTAGAGATTGTAGAGATGTGTTCGCTTGGTCGTATGATGATTTAAAAATGTTTGATACTAATATTATTGAGAATAAGATTCCATTGAAGAATGGAGTGAATCCATATAAGCAAAAAATCAAACAGATCAACTCTCTTTTACTCCCATCCATTGAGAAGGAACTAAGGAAATTACTCCAACACAATATTATTGTACCCTTGAGATACTCAAAATAGGTGGCAAATCTAGTTCTTGTTTGTCGAAAAATGTGCAACAAGAAATGTTAAATTTAGAATCTACTAAAAATATACCTGCTAAAAATAGCATGTCTAAAAATAGAAGTTTGGCCAATGAGGTCATTGGCCACATTGGGTGAGAGGTGAAATTGCTAAAAACAGAAAGTTCTAAAAATAGCATTTCCGGGTTCCTTCCTATTTATAGCAATGCCTAGTATATCTATAGGAAGTAAAATTAATTTTGGTCTTAACAACAGTTGGAAATATTAATTAATTAATTCAATTGAGTTAATTAGTTAAGGAAATTTGAATTTCAAGTCTTTGTGAGCATGCACATGAGTTGTCCCACTAATTGAGGAATTTGTCCTTAATTTCCTCCACTGATTATGGGAATAAGTATGAGTTGTATAATGAGAGAATCTGTTGACTTAGTTCTAACTAGTCAAGTCCAGTTATATTATTTTAAAAAGTTGTTAACATAATAAAATTAACATAATAAAATATAGTTTGTTAATGCTTGCATGCATGTGACAACTATTATTTCAGATAACTAAGCATTCCCTCATGGATAACTGATGCATGTCAGTTTAGACAAAGACCCAGTTGAGATCAGATGAGGGACAGTGTACTACCATATGCTTGGATATTTCTAGTAAGTATTCCTTGCATGGAGAAGGATCTATTATAGGATATTGGAGGACTTGTGGCCTATATATTGAGACCTAGGTACTCCATGATTTTCATCTTCTGATTGAAGATTGTCAGGATTTTCTGATTACAGAGAGAGCAGGATAGCTATTGAGCTAATTCTTTTTGTATGTTATTGAGGATCTACACTTGATTGATAATACAGAATTGGGGTTTTATGCTAGTTCTTTCCCCAGTGATATATTTTGTTTTATGTGTGATTTATTTCTCTTGATCAGTTATGCATGTTTCTACTTGATGTTGCTCATGAATTTTATTATCTTTCCACTTAATGTTTTGTAGAAGTAGAACAAGTATTATGCTTTAGGAAATTACATATATCAATTTGTTCTACAGGTGAAATTTCTACACTGTTATGAAAAAATGGAGAGATAAGGTTGTGTCTCAAGTTCAAGAACCTCGACAAAGCTTCATTAAAGCACAATTACCCTTTACCCAAAATTGATTATATCTTACAAAGGTAGTTCGGTCAGCTCAGATGTCTATGCTGGATGGATTTTCAAGATACAACTAGGTTGTAGTGCATATCGAAAACCACATTTACCACACCTTGGGAAACTTTCATGTATGCTAGAATGCAATTTGGTCTTATAAATGTAGTAGCCACTTTTCAAGGAGAAATGGATATAGTGTTTGTGGGGGAACATGAAAAATTTGTAGTAGTCTACTTGGATGGAATCGTTGTTTTCTCTAAAACATATGAGGAGCACATTGAACATTTACGGCTTACTTTTAAGAAATGTAGAAAATGTGGATTTTCTTTGGAACCTAAAAGGTCTCACATCACCTTAAGGGAAGGAAAGCTATTGGGGCACATAGTAGCAGAAGAAAGGGTGAAGATCAATCCCAAGCATGTGGAAGCCATCAAACACATTTCCCTACCTAGGAATAAGAAATAAGTCCAAATTTTCTTGGGCATAATTAAATTCTTGAGGATATTCATACCCAACTACACTGTGATAATAAAGGATATCACAAAGATGTTGAAAAGGGAAAATGAATTGAAATGGAACCCAAATTCTCGAGAATGGTTCTCTAGGATTAAAAGAGCTTTTGCAGATGCTTCTATGCTAGTTAGTCCAAATTATTCAAAACCATTTTACATATTTCATTTCATGTCTCCTCATACTGTGGTTGTTGTCCTACTAGAGAAGAATAGTGGAGGACACGAGAAACCAATAGCATTTTTTAGTGAAGTGCTGTAGGATGCTGATTTGAAGTATAATATCCTAGAAAAGCAGACTTATGCCATGGTCAAAGCCTTAAAGGCTTTCATAGTTTATTTCTGCAATCTAACATAGTTTCTTATGTCCCAGCAACAACTGTAAAATACATCCTCGTACTTGAAGGAGAGAGTGATGGAAAAAGAGGCAAGTGCATCGCTAAAATCTAGGAGTATGATATTGACATTAAGCCCACTAAACTCTTAAAAGGATAGGGGCTAGTTAAAATACTATCACAGGAAAATTACAGGTATTGGGAATAAAGTTATTAACTCGAGAAGATGGAGAAGAGATGCAACAACAAATAATCAAGACAACAATTCAAAAAATCCATATGAAATATGAAGCATCTCCTTGGTATAAGGACATCATTCATTATATGTTGTTTCTAAGATGGCGAGTGAATTTGGATAAAGTGAAGTACAAATCTTTGAGACTACAAGCCCAAACTCTTGTTATATTGAACAGTCAATTGTATTGGAAAGGCATTGTTGGGTTCCTACTTTTATGCTTCGTGGAAGAGGAATTTCGTAAGGTGATCGATGGGTTCCACGGTTGCGTCTGCAGGGGACATTATAGTTGGAGGGATACAACACATGAAATATTGAATGTAGGTTTCTATTGGAAAAAAATGTTTGGAGAAGTTCACTCTTATGTTTTGGCCTATGAGAAGTGTTAAAATGTTCACCGAGAAACTGAAACTAGCACCACTCCCACTAATCCCTGTTTTAGTTGAAGAGCCTTTTAGGCAATGGGGTTTCGACTTCATTGGAAAAATACATCCACCTTATAGCATCCAACATACGTGGATACTTACATCTACTAACTATTTCACTAAATGGGTGGAAATGATCTTGAACAGAAATGCACCAATGTTGTAGTGATTAAATTGTTGGAGGAAAACATCCTTGCCAAGTTAATCTATCATAAGAAAATCGTGACCGAAAATGCCCAGGTGTTTAAGTTAGCAAAGTTCATTAATTTTGTCAAAAATTTAACATTATAATTGGTCATTCAAGCACCTATTATCCATAGTGGAATGGACCAACTGAGTCTTCAAATAAAACTTTATTAAGGATCGTGAAGAGAACAATTGCAGAAAGACAAAGAAATTAGGATTCACAATTGAAATTTTCCCCACACTGCTTTCTATGCCCATTGCCAAAATCTTAGAGGATATTGAAGAATATCGTAACACGCTAACCCAAAGGATAAATCAACGAGTAGAAATATAGGATAGTAGAGAGCAGGTGAACCATAAGTTGATAAGTTATCAACATAAAATGAAATCTTTTCTTCATAAAAAGGTAAAGGACATACGTCTCTAGCCTAGGGATCTGGTCTTAAGACGGCATTTCAAGAACGAATACAAGGGCAAGTGTGGGAAATTTGACCCTTTATGGTTTGGGCCTTTCAAGATCGTAGATGTACAAGGAAATAATACTTTCTTGCTGGAAAACCTAGAAGGTGAAGCAATTGAGTTGTCGGCTAATGGGCAAGTTCTCAAATTTTACTTTAAGCACTAAAGTTACCACCCTCACTCATTGTAAATACCAGTGTGCTATTTGTAAATGATCAATACTATTTTAAGTTGTTTGTTATTTCTTCTTGTTTAAGAAACTTTTTTCATAATAAGACTCCATGCCCAATGTCATGCGGAAAGAGTTATTTTTGTGGACAAACCTAACCTCCCTAAGAGTCTAAGACTCTCTAGTGACAAACAAGACAAACAAGAGCAATCCTTCTCTAAACATACGTTATTCTATGAGAAACCAAGTGTTTTTCGATCATACCTTAGGTCCAACGCTTGTTGTAGCAGTCCAGCCTTGCTGATCCAGATGAGCTCCTCCT
>APFE030600152.1:0-15543 GCA_000404065.3 Pinus taeda | reverse complement strand
TATTTTCTTTTATTTTGAAAACAAAAGAAAATAAACTAATTGGTTGGTGGCACAAGAAGATTCTCCCTTACCCCAACAATTTCAAGATTTGAATTTGATACAATGTAAAAATGAATTCTTATAAGTTGGCTTATGATACAACTAAATACGATGTCCATTATAAAGTAGAATTTCTTACAACCCATTGATGGTTGTTAACTTAACATTCCCATTTTCAAAGACTGTATCCACTTCGTAAGGACCTAGCCACCTGGTATGGAGCTTCCCCTTAAAATATTTGAATATGTAGTCATATAGCAAAGCCCAATCACATTTCTAAAACACCTTCTTTCTAATGAACCTATCACACCACTTCACACGTTATTGTTAGATGATATCAGTGCATAAGGGGAAATGTTCCTTATGAGTAGCCTTATTGAGCTCCCTATAGTCAACATATATTCTCCACTTTTCATTATTCGTAGGCACAACAACAGGTGGAAACACCCATTGTCTATTAGATATTGAATAGATGAAATTTTCATTTAGTAATTTTTGAAGTTGTTCTTTGACAAGATCTTTCAAATTTGGGTACATTATTCGTTAATGTTATCTGAAAGGATGGAAATCATCCTTTAAATAAATATTATGAGTGCATAAACTAGGAAAGATTCCTTTAATGTTTGTATAATCCCATGTAAAGGCTTCCTTATGCTTTCTCAAAAAATAAATCAACTTTTCTATTTGTGTAGGAGATAAATTACCTGATTAATGTTTAGGGTTTTTCGAGGATCAATTTCAATAGGAACGCCCTTAATATTTGTTGTAGTTGGTATCTTTATTGTAATAATATCATTAGTGGCGTCATCCATCCTAGTTTCGTCCATTATAGATCTCAATAACAAGGAATCTAGTTGAGTAACAACATAAGCATTACTAATAAAACTATTGGTATTATCATCCCCTGATGTTGTCGATAGAGTCTTATACAATAAATTGCAACTAATTTGATGAGAATAAAGGAAGATTTGTAACAATTTCTTCATTTAGTGAGAAACCAATAATAGAAAATTGTAATTGTCATAATCGAGTTGGTTATATTGTCAAAAGGTGCTATGCTTCTTATTGGCACAATGGTCTTGATAGAGTATGACCAAGAAGTAGCTCCCGTGTTGACTCCTAATGATGTCATCAAGAAAAAAAAGTACCATGAAAAAGAATATTATGAAATAAATTATCAACATCGTAGCAACAAAATCAATAGATTTGTTCTAGAGTGTGAGTAGTACAAAACTAAACAACACTAGATGTAAATAGAAACATACAGTGATCCAAGTCATCCTATAATATCCTTCTCATCAATTTCATTAGTAAAGTTACCCAAAATAGTCAACCTATCATCAATATACAAGAAAAACTACATAAATTAAGGTGACATGGAGTAGCATACATTGGTCAAAATGGCAGTTGGTGGAGTAACAAAATGTGATTTAAAGGGTAAAAATGGTTGAAAAAGTGAGGAAATGATGGTAAAAATGATGCCAATTCCATGACCCAACAACCACCATTGTCATCAACTCGTAAATATATTCTACCAATATAAACTTTATCTCAATCCAAAAGTTGAATCAAAAGTTATGCTTGTAAGAAGTTTCAACCTATTAAAAGAGGTCATGCCGTCACATTGCCCATGTGGTGCCCATGTGGCTTTCACTAGGCTTGTGTGACCCTGACATATAATCACTAAAGACTATAGAAGCATTAAACACGGAAAAATTACTTTTCGATGCATTACCACTATAAGATCAAAGCTACAAATCTTAGTGGGGCCTACGTACCCATGTCAAGCCAAACTAGTATTCTTAGATTGCTCAACTACTTAACTCCTCCATGAAGTTGGTAGTTGAGAGCCCAATGGCATGGTTCCTTCTCATGTAGTTATGTCTCCAGATCTAAATCCTCTTTTCCCCGCCTTGCTTCCATTATTGATCACGCACAATGATGATGACCTAGAGTCAATGGTTTCTGCCTCTAAGCCACATAATTTTGGATTAACCATTTCTTATGTGACTTCATTACAATATTTTTGGCCCAAAAACTAATATTCTAGTGGAAAAGTTCCAATGGTTGGTTCCACTTTCTCATTTAGCCATTCCTCCCCACTTTCACGTGAACTATTTCAAAACACTTTGGTGGTGGTATGTCTTTCAATGACATGGTTCCAAGGGGCCAGAACCACAATCTGATCAACTAATCTTCCATCATCCTTTCTCTTGTCTTTGTGAATAAGTCACAAGGTTTCGTGTTGGTTGGTCTCCTAGCAAAAGGATTCCAAGAACTGAAACCACAACTAGATTGACCCTTTATGCATTGGATTTCCAATTATAAGGTAGTCAGTTCACAAAATATTTTGGTAGTGGTTTTTCTTCTGGCTAGAAGCTTCTAAGAGCCTAGAACCATGCCTAGATTGGTTGTTTCTTATTAGCTTCTCTCATTACAAGGTGTTAAAGTATGAAGGTATTGGAAATGGGTGGTATATCTATCATCATACTTTGTAATCCACCATATGTCAGGTTATAATGTCCTCAATCCAAGAAGAGGGGCAAGGACCCTTCACTCAGCTTGTCAATACTACCCGAGAATAGATGTACTAGCTCAATCCAACTCTACAAGCCTCTTGCATGGCCTTTTAAATTCCCATTCAGAAGTCATGTATCCCTCATTCACATAAATATGGAAGACACTGGACCATATACCTACATAGAGATAGTTACAGTCTATCGTTAGACATCACAAGTCGACTAAGTAGGCTAAGTTATTTAAACCATAAGCCATTACTGTTAAGAAGAGAGAAAAACATATAGTTAATCACATTATTCATGAACTAAACACACATCAACACAACCCAGATACTTAATTACTTCATAACATATTATACAACTTGTAGATTATGGATACATATTTGAACTATTTAGTTCTAGTATTCAATATGATTGAGGGTATTTTAATATGGCTAGTTAATATTGAGTGGGCTCCATATAGTCAGAAATAGACATAGAAAACATCTTATAAATCAATAATATTTCATTAAACCACACAATTCAACCATTCATTTCAGTATGAAATTTAAGGGGGCTTGTCAAGTATGGATATAACAGTGACCCCCAAATTCCTAGTCATGAACATACAAATTTTGCATCATCCAAACACAGCATGGAATTCCATAATCCATAAATCAAATTTACATAAGCCTTTATATTGTCTAATTATTTAAATATGACTGGAAATTGAATGAGGGACTTCCACTCTCCACCCAAGCATATGAAAGCTACACTGCAATCTTTCTTACAATTGACCACCCTTGATCGAGATCTAGAGTTTGAGGGGTTTCTTACTCAAGGATTTCACAACGAAGCCATGGATAGGCACACACAAGGCAGAGATGGTTGTTCTAGTGTTTTAACAAGTTCCCTCTAGAAGTAAGCACCCTAATGACTCACTTACTTCTCTGATTTTAATCACGAGGATGTACCCATGGTCTAGATGGATATTGCTTAGTAGAGGAGATTGAATCTATTTTTCGCATGATTTAACAAATGTATTTTAGAGAACGCACTGGAGGGATCTACAACCCATTGTCTGGGTGGTTTAACAACTCTCCAATGAGCACCACAATCCCTCAAATTTCCCTGTCCACATGGTTTAACAACTGTATAACAAGCACCACACTCAATCACTTACTTCTTTCAACTCAATAATGAGGCTTCACCCAAGGTCCATATGGGATACTACTGAATCCAGGAGATCAGGCCCATTATTGAAGTGGTTTAATAATTGTATTTTCATCGAAAGGGTATGTAGTCCACTATCTAGGTGGTTTGAAAACTCTCTAGTGAGCACCACAATAGCTCAAATTTCACTCTCCAATTAGTTTAATAGCTATACAACAAGCACCACAATGATTCACTTACTTCTCTAAATTTAATCATAGGGCTTTTCCCGAGGTCCAAATGGACTATTTCTCATCTAAGAGATTAAATACCCTATTTAGGTGGTTTAATAGCTGTCTTTTTATTGCAAGCACTAAAATGGCCTATATTCTACTATCTTGATGGTTTGAAAACTCTCCAACAAGCACCAAAATGGCTCAAATTTCCCTATCCGAGTGGTTTAATAGTAATACAACAAGCATCACAGTGATTTGGTCATCCACTATTCCTCCCACTAACCATACAAGATAAGGCACACAATCCAGTGCCCTCAAACACAATAATACATGGGATACCACCCAAAATCTCTAGACATAGGTTTCAATCACAACTCCAACACGGCTCCATGCGCTCAATGCCTAACATCCAGAGAATTCACTCTCTCTAGTCATGTTCTTATTTCACCAACATTTTTTTGTTCTCCCTTCCCTATTATGTCTCTTCTACTCTTTTCATGCTTGTCCTCCTATGGCCTCTAATTGTGTGTCCATTTGAGGACTTGGTCCACCTTGATACACGATGAGAATGGGGATGGTAATGATCCTTTATCTATGCCTCCTAACCCCATATCATAATTCTCTATCACAGGTGGTATCTATATTAGGTAAAACATGATCTCCAACATTAACCCAAACAAAATTTTGGCTCTCCAAGGCATGTAACATGCCCTCCCCTCAGTCACATATCATCCATCAGCTGCCAACAATAAAATCCAAGCTAGGTTTGTGGCCATTAAATGCACGAAATATATTCCCTCATAAAATGGATCCATAAGAAATTCCTCTCCTTCAGTTAGCCATAAGTTTTAAATAATTTATTTTGTGTTATAACATATTGTCTTAGCCATTTGTGGCTCCTTCGATGGCATTATAGTCACAATATTACATTACAAAAATATAGATAAAGAAAGGAAAGTTACATCTGTGAAGTTTGAGAAGGTGTAGTGAGAAGACTTGGATTTTCACCAACTCGTAGAATAATTCATCGTTGACCTTAGCTCTAGTCACACTCAAGACATTAAGTTCTATAAGACAGTATAAATATATTGATGCTCGAAATCTTATGTTTATCATGCCTTTATATCTAATGAAACTAATAGGTATGAAATTCAACAAAGAATGGACATGCTAGGGAAAAAAAATATTGATGTTGATAACTCTTTGCTCATGGTTTATGAAGAAAAATGGTGAATTCCTCCCAATTGAACTACAAGGGTCCTCTAGGGATTCCATAATCATGTTGAATTCCACCTCTAATGCTACTACATGGTGTAGTTAACACTAATTATAGTCTTCCTCCCATGATTCTCTTTTTGATAGTCTATGTTATGATTTTATTTGTTATTTGGACTTGATTTTTAGTTTTATTGTTATGAAGAACCGAGGGCCCACGTAGTTTCATTTTTGGACATACCATAACTTTTTTATTCTAATGATTTGTTTGACTTGGACTCAATCTCGATAATTGGTAGAAAAAAATTCAATGTTTTTGTTTCTTTTTCATAGAGAGAGGTTTTCCATTTATTGTATCCTCTGGACATGTCGGTATGCCACCTTTCATATGAACCAAAAATATAGTTTTTTTTTAATCTCTATTACAATTATGTATTTTAAATTTCAAATTTTAATAATTAAAAGAAAAAATTCATTTTTTTCCAAAAGAAAAAAAATTGTATATATTTGGAAGAATAATATATACATAATCTATCCATTGATTGGTGTTTGTGATATCAAGTAAAAAATATCTTAAACGTTGAGACTGGTAATACATGTAGGAAGCATCTAGTTCTTAGAAATTTGAAGAACCCTCGACACTGTGATACTTATATTCCATTTGTTACAAGAGTAAAAAATATAAATAAATGTGAGAGAGAAGACTTAGACTCCATGGAAATGATCTCAACACCATTTTCATACTCGAAAATTATAAGTTATCCAACCAAGAGTGCAAGAGAAACCTTTGAGATATTGTTTTCTTCCCACTTTAGTTCATTCAAGATGTGACTAAAGGACACTTGGTCGAAAGAGTTCGCAACAACACAAATTTCAAGAAGAAATGAATTTAACAATACCAAGGTTGGAGACATCTTCCTTTTGGTTTTCCCAATCGATGAATAATTTGGACTCCCCAAACACCTCTAATTTGGAGGCTCCTTTTTTCCTTTTCAATTCCAATAGGCTCTATATAGCTATGAATTCAACTTTGTTGTTTGAGCTCTTGCTTGACATGTAACAATAATGAGTGAAGTGAGAATGACTAAAGTACAGGGAAATATCTATGTCACATCGAGTGTGTCCCTGATTGGCACCATCAAAATACCCCTAGGGAGTGTCATAATCTATCATGGGCATAATAGGATTCTTGTGTTTGGTTGGATTTGGATCTGTTTTAAAATCACTAGCCAAGGTTGCCACCTTAACTGCACATAACTCAAGAGACACGAAATGGTCTTGAAAAACCATGATATTTCTTGCTCTCCAAATGCATGAGATTTAAATTCATGGAAATCCATCATAGGATGCCACTTTCTTGTTGTAACACCGTGCATGAAATGCATTGGAAAGGGATATGCTACTCAAATGCTTTTGGCTTGTAAGATCTCCATAGGACCTCACAAACCTTTCTCAAATATTTGCAGTTCACAAATAAATGAAAGTGGGATTGTTCTAAAGAGAGGGAATCAAATTGGTTTGATCCACCCTCGCCTCAATAAGTTATACCAAGTGAGTAATTTACTATTGAGCTCCAACCAGGCATCATTATTAGCTTTCGTAGGTTCACTAACTCCCCAAATAACTTTCCACCGCCATTGCTTTTGATCACTAAAGGATTCCTCAAACAAAGCACTATACCCGTGTCATAGTGGAATAGCCTATTATGTGGGTTTTTTCCAACAAATCATATCTTATGAATTAACCCTAGGATACACATTATTCTCAATTAGCAAGCTAACAAAATTTTCACATTCCATTGCCAACACTTCCAGCAAGCCCAGGGAAGTTGTAGACACCCAACCAAATCAACCTCTAGCTTGTGGATCCTAGCCCTTTGCATCCACAAAATTTAAAATATTCAATCACCTCAAAGCTTCCCACATATTTGTGTCTAGCTCCAAGCGAAGGGTCTATAACAATTCTAATTTAGCATTTGTCCCTATGCACCACCCTAACCATTATTCCACCAATGGATCTACCCACGCCAATGTCATCCACATATTCAATCCTTTGGTGGATTTCTTGGGAAGCCTGAACTAATCTTCCATGGATATGTCAGGGAAATACTTGGCCTATAATACTTTGAAACATAGATAATTTTATGATGAGAGATACTAGAGGTTTTTACTTCTAGTTCTTTAGTGAAGAGATGAATATTTCTTAAAGTTTAAACTTCAATCTCCTTTTAGACTACCAAGATGCGTTCAACTAACCAGGGCCATGCCTTTTCTAATCTGGTCCTCACCTAAAGGAAATGGAAGTTCGACTTTCTAATCCTTAAGAGGATTTTTTTCGCCACAACAATAATGGAGTTCTAGTACATTGGAATTTTCTCCTAAACTACCTTAACCATCACAAGCTGACAACCTCTAGAGAGAAATATGTTTTCCCATATGGATATTCTCTTTTCAGCCTTATTTACCATCTGAAACCAATATTTGATCTTGTATTGATGTGGCTTGATGTAGAAGCGAAGATATTTAAAACCATCACCCAACTCCTTAACAACAAAAGGAAATAAATCTCTAAGGTGAACCAATAAAAAACCTATAATACAATTGTGGATAATACAAGATTTGTGCATGTTAATGACCATTCTTGTAACCATGCAAAAGAGATCAAGGGAAAACTTGGGGAGATAAAATATCATCTTTCCCCAAAAGTGCAACAAAGCAAGTCATCAACAAAGAGAATATGGGAGACCTCCACCTCATCCAAGATTGTAATGCCATGAATTTTGTTGTAAGAATGATACTCATCAATCAATTTGTTGAAAACATTGACTATAATAAGGAACAATAAGGGTGATAAGGGACATCCATGATGAATCCCATGAGCGGAATGGAAAAACTTGGAATGAGTCTCATTGATCATTACAATAAAGGAAGTCAATTGCAAATAGGTCACAATCTAATTTACCAATTGTAAAGTGAAACCTAGCTGTATAAGAACCAGGTAGAGGAATGTCCAACAAATAATGTCATAAGCCTTATACAAGCCCAATATTAATATGATTACTTTAAAATTTAATGATTTCATGGATTGGAAAACCTCCGAACCGAAAGCAAAAATGTCATAATGTTTCTATTCTGTAGAAATTCAAACTGCTCCTGTAAGATTATAGAGTTGAGGATAGATTTGATTCTCCTTTCTATGATTTTTGAGATCAATTTTTAAAGATCAAAGTACAAAAATTAATTGTTCCATAGTAATCAGAAGAAGTCCCTATAATATTATGAGCACGTTGGGACTCCCTAATAGCCTTTGAAATATCATATTTAATATGATCATAGAATCCCATGTAGAACTCAATAGGGAATGTTTTGGGCCCACAGAACTTATGCTTCTAAAATGAAATAAGAGCATACAACATGTCTTGTTTAGAAACTAGCACCAGAAGTGCCACATTTATATCCTCTAAAATTACATTGGGAAATTTGGATACCACTTGGAGAATCTCTTGGATAAGGTTACCTTGTGAGACCGAAAAGGGAGAGGAAAAAAAGGATACCTTACACACCTTTATCCTCAGAGGATTGAAGCACAAAACCATTAGAAGCATGTATTTTCTAGATGGTATTTACCTGTTTATGAGCATACACACATTGGTGAAAAAACCTTTTGTTTTTGTCCCCTAAAGGATAGCCAAATTTCCCTGATTTTGAGCTACCAAAGATCTCCCTCTACAAGAATAATGGAATTTCTATCCTCCTCTAAATATTTTAAGTTCTCTAAGGTGTTAAAGGTCAGTAGGGAGGACTCTATCTGGGCATGTATCTCAACTATCTTGACTTCCACCTCAAAGAGTCTAGCCCTCTTCTTAGCATTCAAGTACTTCACCAAGGCCTTGGATGCTAGTTTAACTTCACACAAGCTTTCAACTAAATTTCCATGAAAGGAGTGGATCTTGAGGGGCTTATATGTCTTTGTCAACTGATGAAAAGGGCCTTATCTTTCTCCTCCTCTATCCATGAAGGATTGAAGTAGAAAGGGATCATATTGCCCCCTACCCCCCTCCTCTGAGTCACATTGCAATAGTATAGGGTGATGATTCATGATCCTAGTAGTAATTACTATAGACTTGCATATGAGGCTTGAGATCATTAAATTTCCAAATACAAGGATCCTATGTAGCCTCTTTAATACCTCACTTCCCTCATAATGATCATTCATCCATGTAGGATAAATCCTAATAGGTTTGATATCCACGACATGATTCTTTAATAAGAAATCAAATAAAAATTGATGTTGAGGATCCATGCAAGGACAATGACCCCAAACTTCATTGAGATAAATGGTGAAATTGAGGTCTCACCCAAGGATAATATTTTGATCTACGAGAAGCTTTGTAGAGCCCAGTTCCTTCTAAAAGGGCTTATGCTCAGCATATGCTCATATACATTTAAAATGGACATAGGGCAAGAAAAAGAATGTAATTATCAACTTCACCAATAAGGATGAAGGAAACAAAGAGGAGAGTATCACTTGGCAATGTGGGCTCCATCCCAAAATTAGACCACCTTAAGAACCTCTCGATTCAAGGTGGCAAAAAGACCAATTAAGCTTCAAACACCTGACGAGCCTTCAAACCCGAGCACATGGTTTCTCGAATCGTAATGATATCTAGTTTTATAGACCCTATAATTATTTTGAGGGAAAATTTCTTATAGACACCCCTAATGTCCCTCGCATTGAAGGAGAGGATGCTTATGATATTAGAGGAAATTACAACTCAAAAATAGCCACCAAATAAAAATAATTAAATAATTAAATAATTTCATGTAGACAATTAAGGCTTTTTCTCCCTTTTACCCATTGTAATGACAAAGTCTAACATTGTTTTCTATAAAGGAGCTAGATATGGAAGCCTATTTCCTTTTCTTTATCTCCATCTTGGTTTTTTCCTAAACTTTTCGCTAATTTGTTTTTTTTGCCGACAAATATTTAGCTAGGAGGGTTCTTTGCAAGGCCACCACAGGAGGAGGGAATTTCATTTTTGGATCACCATGGATGAATAGAGTATTCCATTTTCTCAATGGGGGTTCAGAAGGTCGGGGAGAGGGCAAAGACCTTGCACCAGAGTTAACAGAAAGCACAAATGGGAAGGAACCACAAGGACACATGGTTGCAAAATGGATGCATGGAGACAAGGGGAAGCAGGAGTGGGGAGGGAATTGCAAGGGTTAGGGAAAATAACTATAGGTAAAGAAGTAAAAAGTATGGGAGGAAAGGGCGAAGACTTTTTTGAATTGTTTTTGCAAACTTCTCCCTCAAATACTAAAGCAACATGCAGATCTTGGCCAGGAGACAAAGCCAATATTCCTAAATGTGATACTGAAGTGACTAGGGTCTTCGATCACTTGGGGGACCTCTGATGGGTCACAAAAGGACCTAGAGATGGATAGAAGTGTTGAATGTGACTGGCCTCACAACACTAGTGACATCGAAAAGGAATTTTCCAGTAATCAACCCTTTTCTTCCAAATAAAATCGGCATTAGAAATCTCCATCTTGCCCACCAAGCCCCCTTTGATATAGATGCCAACCTATATCTAGGCCATTTGCCTATCTTCCTTCTCTCTGTAACCATCCTCTACACCAATGAAAAAGCCAAATTTGTCCACTAAAGTTGTGAATAATTCCAAACTCTAACATTGTAATAATAGCATAAGCAAAATAGCCTAGATGTTAAGAGTGTCAATAAGTTCTCTTAAAAAGTTGAAATCCACGATTTTAATAACAAACCATATTTTCCCAGTTCCAACTCTTACTCAAAATAAAATAATATATTAAAATTTTCAATAACAAACCAGCAAAATATAAACATTGAACGACCAACTTCGCTAAAACTAAAAAAGTGTAATTATAGTTTTAAAAAACATTCATATCTGAATAATTGTCAATAAATAAGTCGCAATAATATGAAGTATACTCTTGAGTTTGGGGAAAGAAAAGGTCGAGGATAAAACTGAGTAAAAACAGGGTAATGCATGAACGAAATAAAAATTCCGAGAAAAGTACGAAATTATATTATATATATTATATATATTATTCTATCATATAACTTCTTTCATTTCAGGAAAAATTATTTCACCATAAAGAAATGAATGCTGTTACTTTTTACTTACTATAAAAACAAAAACAAAGCGCAAAAGATTTTTTATCTTTTATTTCAGGAAAAAAAAAAAAAAAAAAGAGACAGATGTTGCTCCCGTTTTACCCACTGTAAAGACATGATTTGCATAGCTTTACCATGAAACTATTTCACACACAGTAAAACTATGGTTTTACGCGGATACTCTGACGTACAAATGCAAAAATCAAAATAAACTTATATTTAAAATATAGATTGACGTTGTTATATGTCACAACATGAAACCACTATTAAACTAATTAATAAAACTTAAAGTTGAGCACTTTCACATATTAATCCACACATCATCAATTCATGTTGTGCAGTTTAACCATATATTTAACGACCATTCCAACTAACCATTAATATTTCTTATGGTTTTGATTTACTGATACTGAGTGCATATTACCGATATTTATAGAAGTAAAAAACACAGCAGTGGTCAGATTTCCAATTAATTCTTCGGTGTTGAGGAAAATCTACAACGGTATTTGTTTTGTTTTGTACTCTTCAGAAGTATTTGTCTTGTATTTCAGGAATGGCAGCGTTATTGACACTGAATAAGGTAGTTGGAATTATTTTCCAACGTTTGATTTTTCTAAAACCCAACTATCAAATAATCCTATAACTTAGATATAAATATAAGTGAAAACATTCTATTCCATGTAATATAAGCGAAGACATTCTATCGCATGCAAGTTCCATTTTCGCTTGTAGTCACTAAGATGAATGCCACCCCCAAAAAATGAAAGGCTAAAATGACCCCACCCAAACCACTTAATAGGGAAGCTTATGGAATTTCCAAATTGTCAACATTCTCATTTTGACATTAATTAAAAACAAGCTTTCTTAACCATAAAGAATGGCATATATGTTTTAGGACATTAATTAAAAACAAGCTTTCATAACAACAAAGAATTGCATATATGTTTTAGGACATTATTTAAGTCTTGATAACATTTTATGAGAGGGGTTTCAACGAAAATCACATCATCAATTATTTGTTGAGTCAACAAGTGTGGTTCATAATTAGAACAAGTTGAAAAATCAAATAATAGCTGCATGTTAAATAGAGAAAGTAAATCAATTGATGTAATTTTTGTGGAAACCCCTTTCATAAACTATTATAGATCACAAAAACCTGAATTCAACAATAATCACATCTTTCAAATCATAACTTTTTAAAAACAAACCCCAAATTGATTATTGTACAAATTTACACACTTAAGAAAACACCCTACAATCCTATGAAGAAATATTACAAAGAATCATAATATCTTAGGTTGCATTGTCCATTGAAGAATTAACAAATTCCATGAAAATATGTCTGTCCATTGTTGAGGAATTAACAAATTCCGGGGAAATGTGGTAGAATGAGAGAACTTGTAAATTTTTAGATTTTCTCATCGAGGTTAGATAACAAAAGTTCGATTTGTTTTGTGAAAAGGATATTACGATTTTAAAACAAAATAGGAAAACTTATAATCTTGGTCATAAATTTAAAATAAAGATTTAACGTTAAAAATTTGGAATTTAAAAACCAAAATATTTATATATCATATGAGAAAACAGTTTAGTAATTTTGGAAAAATTAAAAATCAGAATAATGATGGTTACACTTACTTTTAAAATGCACAACCAATACTCCAAAAATTAATTTGGATAATATTACGATCCAAATTACCATCTACCAGTAAACCACAGAAGATATTGCCATAATGTCAGATATGTCACCATCACCACCTCTTGCTGGAGACAGTCCATTTACTACCATATCCACAACCTGCGAGCCTTATCTTCCCACTTTTGGAATGTTGGAGCTGTTATCACTCCAATACATTCCTCTGCGTTCAATCGAATCCATTGATAAATACACCGGGCCCGCCAACCAATCATCACTTTGCATACCAGTCTCCCCAGAAATTGAAATAGATGCAAGATCCTCATGTTTGATAGCCTCTTTCAGCTCTGCCACTACCTCACTCACGCTAGGCCTACAAGACTGTTCAAGCTGAACACATCCCATGGCTACCATTATAACGCGAGTCATGGAATTCATGCTGTAACTTCCGCCCAACCTCCTGTCTATGATCTCTGTTATTTTTCCACCATTTTCATCCATCTCCATCACATAAGGTGTCACCTGTGATTATGCCAATAATTTCTGTTATCCATTGAGGACAATCTGAACTACTAAAAATTTACAGTTCGGAAGATTAACGGTATGATTCCTTACCCATCGGACGATGTTAACTTCATGTATATCTAGTTTTATATCAATGGGTGGTCTACCGCATATGATCTCTAGCAAAACCACTCCAAAACTATACACGTCACTCTTCTCTGTCAACCTTTGAGTGATGTAATACCTGCGAAAGCATCACCCAAAGAAAACTCATACAAAAAATGAAATCGAATGTGCTCTTAATAATTATATGAATTCGTTTAACATAATGAATATTACAGATCGTTTGGCATCAATAATATTGCAAGGAAAGAGCAACGTGTCGCATACTCTGGATCGAGGTATCCTGCCGTTCCTTTCACCGCAGTGGTAACATGAGCGTCCTCCCCATCCATTGCCGTCCTTGATAGACCGAAATCGGCCAATTTTGCATTCATATTACTGTCTAAAAGTATGTTAGAGGTCTTGATGTCCCTGTGAATTATCTTTTGCGTGGAACCCACGTGCAGGTACTCCAGTCCTTCAAATACAAATTGCAGATATATCACATGAGAGATATGGTTACCGATTATTTGTCTTGTCTATCATAGAGTAGAAATCAACACTTAAAAGAATAACCCTGTAAGCAATACTTAAAACAACCAACCTTACGATCATTTAAAATATACTGCTGTACATCAAAGTAATTGATGTTGAAGTTATAATTTCACTGCCGGAGCGAACCAGCAGTCAACAACGGCAACCCAAAACCACTCAGTACAAACCTGAAAACCGCCAGTATGATATCGCACCACTCTTCGACATGAAGCTGTTTCCGGACATGGTGCTCCGATGCTGACAACTGCAACTGTCCAACCGTGACGTCACCTATTGACACCCATCGGAAGTTATCGCTCGGTCAACTCACCCTGTCAGATATCTGTTCGATTGATGAAATCGCTCTCCGCCGTTCGATTGAAGGGAAAGAACTCCGCCGTTTAAGTCTTCCATAGTACGTACTGTTAAAATTTAATATAGTGTGGACCATACGTTATTGCCCATCCCTTATGCTAAATCGCTGACATTTTGTTTGGTAAAGAATTCAATGTTTTCTTACGGCGAAGTTAATATGGTGTATGGGCGTAAGCTTTTTTTATTTCTTTTTAGCATATGTTTTTAATAGGAGTGTTGACTCCATTGTTTTATTATTACACACGGGGATTAAAATGTAATGTGTAAGGGTGAGTCGCATACGGGCACACGGGGAGAACGAAATGTGAATTTGCAGCAGCGAATGTAAAACGCTAAGATTAATTTTGTATTGCAGGGGAGGAATGCACAGAAGTGCATACATATTTTTGGGTTTGTAATGTAAAAGGTTTTATGCAGCAGAGTAATTTTTGGTTCGTAATGTAAGAAGTAAAAATTGCACAGCAGTGCAGGAGGAGAAGGAAGAAAAGTAAATGAAGAAAACCAGTGGATTGTTTTGTTGAAATCCATGAGTTGTTTCACACAAGTGAAAAGGTAAATGTGTAAAACTCTGTAATTTTGTTTTCACACAGCAGTGAATGTAAATGAAATATTTACACACAGAGGTGTAAAATTTCATAGGAGACAGAGTAACTTTTGTGTAAATGTTCTGGTGAATCCCTCTGAGTGAAAGAGGATGAATATGTCTCAGTCATTTTGTTTTAATGAATAGAAATCATTTTTATGGTGGTGAAATATTCTGTGTTCTGTGTAATTATTTTTTAAAAGACTTCTCTGTGAAAAAGATCCTGGTGTAAAGGAAACAGAGCATTGCCTCTGTGATTTATATTTTGTGGTTTTGGTATTTACCCATTGCAAACAGATAAAAAAAAATACCCAATAGTGGTATCAGAGCGGGCTTAGGCTCTTTGTAGGTGACAAAGAAGCTGAAGGGAGAAGTCTTTTGGTTGCAGCAGTCAGTTGTTTTAAGACATACAGTCAAGAAGTTGAAGCATAGCTGAGGATGCAAGGAATGGCCAGCACAAGCACTGGTATGGGCATGTTTAACACCCAGCTCCCACATTTCAATGGGAAG
>APFE030600124.1:109065-133241 GCA_000404065.3 Pinus taeda | reverse complement strand
GTTCTCGTCCATTTGGACGAGTTTGTCGCTATTAGGTTTTAACGAGTTTAACGACAAAGATAACTCGGTCCCTTTCAATTTTAGAGAGTCTGAAAGGAACAGAAAGGAGACTCCAACGATTCTTTTCGTCATATAATCCCTTAAGTCTGAAAAAGTGTAAAATAATACAAAAGGGATGAATTTTCGATAGTTTTAACAAGCCAAACAAGACAAGCGCTCGATTGTTTTGTGTAATAATCCCTCAGGTCCAAAAAGATTAAAATCCAGAGGAGGGATAGCACTTCCGATGACTTTAACGAGCCAGAGAGGCCAATCGCTCAACAATCTTTTCATATTTTACGAGTCAGGTGAAAAGAGCTTAAAGAAGACTTGTTTCGAGGAACAAGTGATGGTTTCGGGTAGCAACTAATTCCAGGTAAGATTTGGAATTTTCCAATCATGGCAGTGTCACAAGGATGGCTAACAGAATCACTCTTCGCAGATGTTCCTCGAAGGGATAAACAATCATATGGGGGTGAATGATCAGCTAAAAACAGAGTGGAGGTGATGGCGAGAACACAACCAAGGCTCAAAAGCTAGCGATAAGGCATTCAAAATGGTTATTTACTGGTTCATTTTTTAATGAGCTTAAACGTTGGGGGAAACATTTGCTCATGACTTATGTTTATTTTTTAACGAGCTTGAACTATGTGCTAAAACTACTTGTGGAGGGTTTATTTTTTAACGAGCTTGAACTCTGTGACAACATTGCTCGCCAGCCGTATGATAAGAATGTCTCATTCGGGATACTATTTTGAAGTGGCTTACATCTCTCAAGCTTTGCCACGGATCCTTTCTTTATGCAAGTTAGGAAACGACTAGCCTTATGGGTTTAAAGGGTTAGAGGTCCTAAAAATTTAAAAAATAAATAGCCACTCTTCACTTGCATGCGGAAAGGTTTACATGTCCCCAAGTATAGCGAAAAATTCCAGGTTACCAAGAAAGTTCTATCGGCGTAGCAGATAAAATGCTTCCTTGGCGATGTCTATCGAAATAGACAAAGGTGAGTGGCGCAGATGCATTCCACTCAAATAACTTTAATGAAGGCATCTTATTCCAGCCTGATCCCATTTTCCTGTAAGGACGGGTTCATCAGACTAGTCATATATCCCTTGGAGAAATGCACTCTATACCCAAGGTTTTCCTACCGAAACAAATCAGGGTGCATGCCCTCTGGGTTTCAGTCACATCTTCTTGAATCACTCGCGCTCATCAGGTGGATAGACTAGAGACCGATGAGACATTTCTTGCGTGAAAATACCATTTAGGGATGGCATTTGACTATTTGCGATGTGTGAACTGGGGAATGACATTTGGTCCACGAGCTTGACCATTCTGCCTTCGTGCAGAAAAAACATTACTCTAAAGAGTGAGGAGACGATGGCTCCCATGCAATAAATATAGTTGTGTCCAAGGAGTAGATTGTAATCTAATGGTCCTTGAACTACCATAACTTTCATGTGAACAATTTTCCTTCTCAAAGTAATGGGCACATTTGGAAGGATCCCTATAGGTCAACTGGTTCCTTTCTCGAAGCCTATCAGATTTCTCATCTCAGGAAAAAGCGATGGCAAACCAAGCGCTTTCCAAGCAGTTGAGGAAAGGATACTCACAGAAGCCCCTTCATCGATGATGGTACCAACCATGACCATTCTGTAAGCTTGTACAATGATTCTGAATGGTACACTAGCTGGTAAACCGGGTCTGCCTAGTAGATTCCAGTCGAAGGAAATGACTAGGCTGATTGGTGGTGGGACTGAATAGATGCTAGATATGACTCTGATGAACTTCCTTCCTACGATAAAGGAATGAGAGGACTGCCCCCAAGTTCATCGGAGTCTGTGTTGATGAAAATAATTTGAGCATGTCATTCTCTTTCTCTTCAGTGACGGTATCATTCGAAGATGAACACTCTGAAGGCAAGACCGAGTCAACTGCCGTATCAACCCTTTACTTTCATCTGGTATGGATTCAAAGGGTTCATTTTCAATGATAGACGCTTCGGCCGACCACAATGATGGGCCAGCCGGATTTTCAACCGGTGGAGGACTTGGCAAGAGTTTTTTTATATCCAGGAGGAAGTCGTAGCGGTGAAACTGGATGATCATTCAAAACTCTTTTAGCCTCGTCAAGGAAGGGACAACGGTGGATGGCATGATTGCCTTCACACAACCTACAAGGAAATTTGGGATTCCTTTTCTGTCCACGTGCTTCACTTTCACTAGTTGATGGTGAGCATTCAACATGATCGCTAGAGGTTGATGCGACCGGATTGTGCAAACGAGGAGACCAGCCCCTTGAGATCTGAGGGATGTAGGGACAATCTCGGTGATAGTGGTCTCCATTGAAAATGACACAAGGAGATTTATGTTTCGACAGTGCGGTGTGAGGATTTTCTCTAGATGACGCTTGGTTGCTCCCTTTCGATTTTGGTTCCTTTTTCTTCCTTTCCTTTTTCTCTTTCTGCTTCTTCTTCTTCTCAGTTAGTTGACTTTTAGCTTTATTGGCTTTATCAAGCGAAGAGGAAGGAGGAGAAGGAGAATTAGACGAAGTAGAAGGTTGGGAGGCAACTCTAGTTTCGTCTAGATGCTGATTTGACTGTTTAGGAATTATGGGATTCTGAACGACAGAGGTAGAGAAGAGCCAGACAGGCAAACCAATTATCAATCCTGGAAGTGACAAAGTGGCCATATGGGGTGCACCAACATCTCCCCAAGAGGAGAAGGGATTAGGATTTCCTCCAAGGGGAAATCCTTGGTTGGTAGACTCCATTTTCTCAACCTAAAGACCAATGGGGGAATTTGTGACGTTATTCCGATTAAAATGAATTTTTAGACGCTTTGACACAACTTGTTTTTTCAATTTTAAAGGGTTGAGAAAAAACAAAAGATGACTCTAGTCGCCTTCGATTTTTATTAAGCCTAAAGTGACAAGTGCTTAGAGGAACTTTTCCTTTAAGGAGTCTGAAAAGGAGCAAAATGGACTTCTTTGGAGATCTAGGCAGAGAGGATTACCAAACCAATTGCAAAACTATAGAATACGTTTTACGGTACTGCAGTCAATCTTCCCGAATGCTGTGTTCAGTGCATTGTGATCGATAGGGTGGCAGACACAGCTTCCTAAGGATAAAGGATGCAGCCTATTATGATCTCCCAATATATACTCGACGGTATATGGGAGCAAAAGTCCGTACTGGCACTTGCCATCTCAGAGTGGAGGAATCACCCAGCCAACACTAAAAACAATAGTTACTAGGCTTTATGATGCCAGAATACGTCTCTAGCCTAGACCTCTAGATGTTGTGCGTTAAGTTCCAAAGCGTTGTTAGATTCATTGAATTTATTTTAAGTTGATCTTGCTGAACAATTTTCCTTTCAGGTTCATCGCGTGATGTGTATATAATTCCTAAAATGCAGTCTAAGATGATAAACAAGCGTTTAAACTTCTTTCAGCAATGAAAATCCTAGCTACTAAGGGAAGAAAGTCAAGAATCTTTTCTTCACAGAGCATAGAGCACACGCTAAATGCACAATCCTAAATCAAGCCAAGCAATCAAAATGCAAATGCACATGCATGTATTTTTTTCAGCCTTCTTAATGTGTGAATAACATTAAGAAAGCTATGTGGAAATCTGAATTACTTTTAAAGCGACAATACTCAACAAAATTATTTTTCAAAATGAAGTGAAAGCAAGAGAGACACTTTGCGATTTTGAAATGAAAATCGCTTTTCGACACTTTAAAACTACTAATTCAAATCCTATGCAATAGTAACTGTATAATCGACTATCAAGAACAATGGGATTGCTTTCCAAAACTGAAAACGACAGCTACGACACTTTCAGATCTAGAGACGACAGTTCGACTATGCTACTTTTTTGCAAAAGAGAACTGAAAATGGCGCACAATACATAAAAAACGTTTACAGTTCTTTGCACTAAGGAGGCCGAATAATTCAAGAGAAGGGGGCTTTCATAGAAGTACACTAACTACAGACAACAAAACTCCTAAATAGGACTGAAAACAGTAAGAAAAACAGTCTGAGAGTAAAGTTAACCCTCCCTGACCATCACACCTATTATAGAGTGAAACCAGTATGCAGCGCACCTACTGCACTCGGGAAGTGCGATGCATATAGACTGCCTTGAAGGTAGGGTGTGATGGTAGTACTGCGAGACTTTAAACAGGTTTTCACTCACATTTTTCACTTCAGTTCAGGTGTTTAGGCCAAGTAAGTAAAGATCAGCGTATGTAAAACACAGGGGTGATCTAAAGAGGTTACTAGAGCCACCACTTAGGGCAATTATATTGCTTGCAGATCTATTGTTTAATTCATAAACAAAACCTAGAGATAGACTGAAGCAACATTGATCTACTTTTCATTTGTATAACACATGCAGTTTGAAGGCTAGTTGGCTTGACTTCAGGCTTCGTCTGTAAGTTTATAAAAGAAACAAGGATAGATAGGCTAACAAGTAATCTAGTCGCTCGCCAGCAGAGTCGCCATTTTGTTACCGGGAATAGTGTCCACTCAGATGCTGCTATTCCCACTAAGATGGGTGGCTATCTTAGAAACAAAAAATCAAAGTCTACTATTGTTTTCTTTTATGAAAATAGACAAGAGGAGAACCAAGAAGACCAACCTGAGTCTTGCACCTTATTTCCTCTCCTTCTTGATAGAGCTTCACCTCTTCTTCTTCATCTGCCCAGCTTCCAAAAGAACCTGTGGAATCACAGCAACATACTACTATCGAAGAAACAAAGATCTAAACTCATAAATAATACAGGATCAGATGTGTATTAATCATATAAATGCATATATAAACAAATACACAAGAATATGGAAGAAAAAAAGAATAGCTTTATTAGGATGAAAAGTAGCAAGAGGATTACAACCATATGCTCTGACCCAGCATCATCCTCCAGCTAGGAAGCCCTTCTTCACCTCAAGCAAAGCTTAGATCACCCAACAATATGAATGTACACCAGAAAACCAACAGAACTTCTCTATAAGATACAAAATTCCAGCCTCTGGATCTCTATGATGAGGGATCCATATATAGATGAGTCATCTTCTGGGATCTTGATTAGTGTCCTCTCTCTGATAGTTCCTGCATCCACTTGGAGAATGATGATCTCTTACTCATCTAGTTGAAAATAGAGAGGCAAGTGTCAGAGGGGAATCTTCTGGAAGATTCCATGATCTTCCACCTCACAATTTTGGCCCTGCCATTTGTCCGTTCCTGACCATCGCACCCTACAGAAGAGAAATTCAGTATTCATCGCACCTTGTACACTGGGAAGGTGATATGCATCTCACCCTCTGCATTGAGCTTTTAGTATGGTCCAGTTTTGAGCATTTATGAGCAGTTTTTAGTGGAGAACTTCTGGGAGATGATGTAATCAACTGACCTTGTTCCTTTAGGCAGTGAAGCAACACTTTTAGGGACTTAGGAGCCCTCAGTTTATGGACATTTATGATTGGGGTTAAATTTCCCAGAAATGTCTATAACACTTGCGTGTTCTTCAGTCCAGAGGGCATAATGGTGTACTGAAAGTAGCCCCATTCTATTGCAAAGGGTTTTTTGCTCCTATCTTCCAGTGTAATCTTGATCTAATGGTACCTTGAGAAGCCATTCGTGAATGAGTAAGCTTCTTAACCACTAACGTTCTCCAATACTTCATCTGCGAATGGTGTTAGGAATGGATCGTGAACATAGGCGTGATTAAGCTTCCTGAGGTCCACACATATTCTTATTTCGCCTTTCTATTTTTTTCTTCTGCACTACCATAGAACTCACCCAATTGGATTCTTCCACTGGTTCAATAATTCTGGCTATGAGCATATTGTCTAATTCATCACAAACCTTTTCTTTATACTTTGGGTTCAAGCGGTAAGGCTACTACTTAACTAGCTTTGTGTTTGGTTTTAGAGTGATATTCATCATCCCTAAGTCACCAATGATCCCTTTTAAGTCCATGATTTTGGTTAGGAACAAGTCTTGGTATTCGCAGAGTAACTCAGGGACCTTATCTACTGTGCCATCATCCCAATAGTCCCCAAGTGTCGCATACTTTGGTTCTGCTTCTGTGCCAATGTTTACCTGTTTTGTTTTTAGTGGTGCGGTGATGTCAGGATCCTCAATTGATGGTCCTCAAACCTTGCAACAACCTTCAGTTTCTGGAATATTAATATTTCAGGGGTCATCATCATCCTCCTCCACCTGCATGTTATAACATTCTAGGGCACTGCTTAACTGGGTTGCCCATACTAGTTGAAGCAATTCCAGTGACTCCTGTGGTATTTTGAAGATGGCAGCTTTTACTAATTGTAGCGCATCATCAACAGTGTCTGACCACCAGTCTTTGCATGTGAATGTTAACAAAAATCCCTCATAGAAGATATCCCATTCGCCCGTTCAATGTCGAAGTTCTATCTCGGTATATCAATTCATGAGTATGACATCAAGGGTATGGTAGAATAAGTGTACCCATTCAGACTATAGTTCTTCCCCGTATACCTTGGTCCATTTCGTGAGGTGCATGCATGGGTCATCTCATCCATCATATATATCTTCTAACCGTAGTTGCAGTTTCCCAAACCGTAGGCGCATCATCCTTATGCATCCCCGACAGTCCTCAAAATTTCCTTGATGTGTACCCCACCATCGCACGGGTGTTGTGCACAGAGCCCACTTCAATGCATTGAACCATTTCTGTTCTCGTATTACACTTTCGAATTCGCTCAAGAATTCATCCACCGTTGTCAATCCATCATATATCGACAGCTCCCTTGCCTCTGTTGTCACGCAATGCAGTGATCTAACCATCATGTTGCAATTCAACATTGTCACTTTGTGCAACCGATTTTGCCGTCGCTCTACTTCTTTGTCTGTTGCAATTCAGTGTTTGCACTTCGTGCAACCGATTATGCCATTACTCTACTTCTTCATCTGAATCTCAAGTGTAGGAGATTTCATGCTCCCATGAGATCCTCCCATCTGTAGTTGGATTCACCAAATCCTGGTCTCATGCAGTTATCTTGTAAATAACATCAAGATCATCATCGCGCACTAGTTCATCGTAGCACACTCCTTCGACTGGGTCTAGTGGGACTACTACACATAATGAGTTTTTCTTGAAGATCATTTTTCACTTCTTCAGGTTGACGCCACTATTCATATCGATGGCCCAGTCTATTCCTAATAGCGCAGGATAGGGATTGTTATCATCGACAATCTCTATTACTTCAAAATCCGCCTGCACACTCGCGCCTTCAATATCAACTGTTACCCCTTGCAACCTCCCAATGGGAAAAATCTTCTCCTGGTCCACTATTCATAATTGAATAGGGGACCATTGTAACATGGACCTACCCATGTGTTCCCATGTTTGCTTTGGTAATAAATTCACGTTCGAAGCCAGATCTAGGATTACCTGATCCATTTCATACTCACCAATCTGTGCAATCAACCTCATTTCCCTTCTGTCGAGTCGTAAAAAGGGTCTTTTTCACCTCTAATTACCTCACATTAGTTTGTCAGTCCAGGAACGTTTTGTTATTTAGAAGAGTGTCTCAGTTTGAGGCTATCATTTATCAGAGTAATGCTAGTAGTATAGTGCTCAAAATAAAAGAGTAAACAGATGCTCAAAACAAGATCTAACTACAACAAATCACCTTAAAGTTGAAATCTTGCATTCAAGAAACTAGGCAATTTATCAATCAAGGGTCTAGTAATAGTAAATCATCCCTCTATAAACTGATGTAACTGAAGATAATCAAAGAACAGATCATCAATATGGGGACTAGACAACAAATGTCAATGCCCACTACAGTTTCAGATCGTTTTGCACACCAAGGCAGTGATAACGCAAATAATAAAGAAATGGAACAACAACTAGGAAATGGAACATCACTAGGAAATGTAACAGCAATTTCTTGTGAACACCTTAATCGTCAGAAATAAGTGCAGCAATCGTACCCTATAGGAATCAGATAGCAATCCTTATTCTAAGGATAAATCAGACAGCACACGGAAATAGAATGGCAACTGATTAGCAATGAAACATAGCACAATACTCAGAGCCAAATGCAAGCACACGATAACCCAAGATAATAACGCACACAACACGCCTTAAGAAAACTAGTAATCTGATTTCAATACCACCAATATCAATCTTGGTTATTAGGAATAACGATTGTAATTCATAATAGAATAACAATGTCAGTTGAACCGCAATCGCAACCAATTATAAACCATAGATGAATACAACAATATGAATGCTACAACACAGTTACTCTGTAGTTTAACAGCAACAGTATTCTGTAAAGACCAGCAATGTCATATCAACAATTAAAGGAACAACAATGCGTTGTAGAGCCAATACGAAGGTTCTATTTCAAAGAATGATATTACTCAATCTAGCATGAATCGAATAGAACATAGTTGTGATGTAAAATAACAAACCATATCAGATTACCAGACAAAGCTGATAAGTAAAACCATGCACAAACCAAAAGTAATAGTGCAAGAGCAAGTGTTCCACTAGGGTCGAGCCCTTAGCCTCCAGGGACACACCGTTTGAGATTATTCTAGAATCAAAGATGAAGCAACAACCAGGTTTGTATTAATGCATTAAAACAGAATTACAACGGATCACTTCTCAACGAGAGTCGATGATCAAAGTCTCAAATTCAAGAAAAGTTACATAGAAAAATGACAGTCTATCCCCCCCCTCGGCTAGCGGTGCTGCCCCTTTTTATAACAACTAAGGTGGGGATGTCAAGAATGAAAAAATAGTTAAAGCAGCGATCCATCAGGATCAAAGGATCCTGAGGGATTCGCCAAACTGTTAACTCTCAATTATCCATTTTCTTTCTTGCACCAAGTTGATATCTTCATTTCCTTTCCCTGGCTGATATGCTTTAATTTGGATCACCTCGTAGAATTGAGGCTTCTGTGATTCATCATAGTTATAAGAAGAGCTTCGGTGTAAATCACATGAAAGAGACCTTTGTCGACGCGTTTGGATCACCTTGTTTGCATGTGGTTCCCCGCTAAAGGGACAACAGTTAACTTGGCCCTGTATTTTCATTTGGAACGACAATCTTTCGTTTTTCCCTTTTCCGGCATAAGAAATGGCAATTATCAGTGTTTTCATATTGCATATCAATTTTACAGATTTTGTCATAATTTCCTATTCTCTACCTAGTTCATGATGCAAAGGGGCTGTGAGCTTTAATGAAAAGATACCAAAATAATCAACAAAAATATACCTTCTTTAGTACTCCACACACCCCCTTGCTTACCCTTTTTCATGCCCTCATGAAAACACTGTAGTTGACATGTAAGGCAGTGAGAGAGTAGGCCAGAGATGGGATCTCATGTAGTGGTCTACATCCATAATGCCCAACTACGTGTTAAAAAAAATGGCCTGTCTGACCCTCAGGGATCTCATACAAGGCTTGGTATCCAGGTGCATGGTGCCAAATAATCGGACTCCGGAACCTATATCCTAACCAAGATGGTCCTGCTCTCAAGATAAATTCACCATAGAGGTGCAAGTGATCAGCGACTAACTTAAATTTTCATAATTAAATGGTTCCCTGAGTTGGATATTCGAATTAGAGATATGATATTGAAATTTAGCCACATCAATGGCAAGGTCTTTAATAGTGAAAAAGTATTCTATTCCCTGCCGATTGATTGTTGTATGAATGGGTCCTAATGCTTCAACCACGCCTGGAGTCCCCATGAGGTTCTTATGTTCCCTCCACAACTGCATTAGATTCCTAGGTTCAGCTCTTACCCATAATTCTAATCCATTTTCTTGTGTTTGGAAGGCATTATGGGCTTTAAGCAATTTGATTTGATTAACCCCAAATGAAATAAATGCCTACAATTGGATATCCACAACAAAAGGGCTGGGGTTTTGCTCTGTCTCTTAGTCTAACACAAGATTATGCAGATAAAATTCACACAGTAATCTTTGAACCTTTACCACGTAGTGCTTACAACAATTTATAAAATCATCAATGGTATTAATTTGTATAGCAGCGCCTGCTCTGACAGCCTTTATTTTCAATTGCAAGTATCGTTCCATTAAAAACAAGGCATAATTCTTAGCAGGGACTCTACATGCTAGGACATCAGTGTACAAAGAGCATAAGGTATCCATCTTCTTGATAACTATATCTAACCTATGAGCTACCTTTGCGATTTTTTATTCTTCCTCTCGTCATCCTTCAAAGGCCTGGCTTTCGGATAGATTGACATTCCTTAGCTGTTGTTGTAATTCTTCATACCTTTCTCGAGGAACCGTTTGTTCTGTGAGTTTTTTTGCTGCTTGCTGAGCTTGCATCAAACCCTTTCGTAGGGTTACCATCCTTGGATCACTGTCCCACATGGTAGTGTTGAGCGGGAGGTTCACTTGAATCTTCTTATTGCATCGTCTCATGTTTATGGTTCACATTTCTTCAGGGGGCTGTGCCTTTGTCTGTATTTCTTTGTCACAGGCCGATATATCATCTGTTTGTACTTCAACATGGGTAATAGTTGATGTTGTTCCTTTTGGTTTTGAACAATAGACTACTCCTCAACCAAGTTTTGAACGGCAAACTTCTCTTCAGCAGGGTTTGAAACAACAGACTACTCCTCCGCAAAGTTTGGAACAACAGACTGCTTCTCGATAGGGTTTGGAACAGCAGGGTGCTCTTCAATAGGGTTTTGAACAGCAGGGTGGACTCGAGTCCTCCGAACCTTTTTCTTGAGGGGTATTGCTGGAGTGGTTGCATGTTCCCCCCTCGGAAGTCCTTTTTACCCTCTTCCTCATTTTCAAAATCATGATCTGTTGTCAAAGTTGAACTATCACATTCCGTAATCTTTGCTGTTCTTTTTGTAATCTCTTAATTTCTTCTATTTCCTTAGAAGGAACAACTATCTGTTTACTCGGGCCTGGACTGTTATCTCGATCAATTCTTTGGTTTTCTCCTTGGGGTACTCCTTCATTACTCTACTCGGGTTGCTCAGGGGTAAGAACCCTAGCCGATTCTGTTATTTCCTGGGTGACTTCTTTTTCCACCGTCTCTTCTTCCTAAATTTCTTCCAGTGTAGTCTGGCTAGGAACTGATTGTTCCTCCTCTGTACTGCTTTTCTCTCCTATCATACTTTCATCATGAACAAGCTGACTCTCTTTTTCTACCACCTCATCATGTAATTCTTCAGGTGCATTTTTATCCTGAGCAGAGTGTTATTTTGGTTCTTCTTCAACATGGAGGTCTGGGGGACTAAGAGGTTGGGCATATTTGCCCATATTGGCCAAAAAATTGGCCAATTCATCTTCTTGCAATGGATTTTGCAATGAGCTATCTTCACGCTGCTCTATTTCTTCCTCCTCCTCATCAGGTTGCTTGGTTTCTTCCTCCATTTCTCCTTCCTCATTTCCTTGCATTCCTTTCTCATTCTCTTCTCCTTCTAATTGTGGGGGTTGCTTATCCCCTGAATCGTCTATCTCTACTGGTTGGCTAGTATCCCTTTGGGAATTTTCCAGCCTCCCTTTAATCTGTGCCAATTGGACTGATTTCCTTCATTTCAATGGGTGATCTAGTGTACTGGTGGCATGCTTACGTTTTGGGGATGGCGTAGTCAATCCCCCATCTATCGTGGCAATTAGATCTTCCCAACTACTCTGCTGCTGGGTGAGGCTATGGCTAACTATCAACCATATCAGCCCATGGTGACTTACCACTGATTCTATATGCTGTGCCTTTTTCATGCTTCGGGCAACATCATGAAGTAATGAATTTAAAAATGCAGGTAAGTTTACAGAACATTTCTGCTTTAATACGGCTAAAAGTTTAAGGTGTCACAGTCTTGCCATGTCTTTCCTGCCTTCATAGGTGATGTAGCTCTAGATGGTATTTGCTAATTCTACCCATGGCTCTCCTAATGCTACTGGTAGATCCCCCTTTCCTCTGACTGTCAGGTTCTAGCCTTCATCCTGGAAGGTATTTATGATCTTTTGCAGTCTCTCCTTCTTTAACGTCCACACAAGTCCAGTGGCTGGCAGTCCCGAGACTTCTGCAATTATGTCATCGATGACTGCTATGTGTCTCCCCCTTATTGTGGAGTGATCTTCTTGCAAGTTCTGCAAGAATTCTATTGCTACGGTCTCATTGGATTCCTATAAACGATTGAGATAAGTTAACCAACCTGCTCTTGCCAGGATTTCCCATGCAGCATCAGAGACTATAAATACCTGTGGTTCTCTCTGAATTGATCTTCCTCCCATGCTTTTGGTTTTACTGTAAAATCTTAGAGTATGGCAATGGAACAACAGGCTGTTCAAACTGTTGGAAGACAGAGAAACTAACAAAACAATAGGACTTGCTCAAATCCTGAGTCACTTACTAATTGCTGTAGAGCATACTATGGAAATGGCTTAGGAACAGCAAGCCATGCAAAATAAAAAAATAATATACTGTTAGCCCCACTATTCCCAAGTAAATAATTTCCCAAATAGTAGTCTGACACGTATACCAGTGAATGATGAGGTTAACCTCCCCCCCGTAATGTGATAGGCCGTCCTCGACTGTCAAATAAGGGAGCGGCATGCCGATCTGCCCTCGGATAGAGTCATAAAGGAACATTGTATGGAAACATGCCATGTTTACAAAACGAGCAAGTTACCGAAATTGAGGTGTATAATCAGATCGCTTAACAAGTAAGAGACTGCTGTGATATGATGCGAGGCTGGGAGGATAGGATAGCTAACGCGCACATAGAGTATAATGCGGTCATTACCAACTTTTCTATCATGATTGGTTATAATAGATTTGCATGTGTTTAATGGTTCGGGAAATAATATACATAATCTTATGTGACTTATTACAAAGGCATAAGAAACAGAAGGGTGTTGATGATTACCTATTGGTGTATAAGTAATGTGACTTCAATACCATTAACAGATCTGCTACCGATAGGTGTCCATAACCTTGGTAGAGTTGTTTGTTTCACCCATGGAACCATGATTCTTTGTGTATGCTTAGGAAGTGTTTTGCGATGTCAAAATGTAGGCCATTATGCTGGCTTGGTGACCAATTAGCCATAATGCCATTCACCAGGAAGGAGTGAAAGGTGGACAGGCTGGCTCATGATGAGACTTCCTGTTCCAAGGACTCTGTATTTTTTTTTATGTGCCTCTTGCACCATATCCTTGGTGTGGTGGCCATAGTGGGAATGCCACTTCACTTTCTTCCTTATGAACATGGTCGGCTGGCTCTTGATGAGACCCCCTATCCTACATTTGACAACTTATATAAACAAGTCATATAAACATCATTTTTCTTTCTTTTTTTCTTTCATAAAGTACTTTCCTATTTATACACAAAGGGTGGTTCAACACTCCTTAAGAGTAGGAATGGTGGAAGAAGTCTTAACATCTCAATAGAAACATATATACCCTTTGTTCTTATTCCTGAATAACAATCAAAGAAGATTATCAGAACTTAAAAGGAACCAACATGATAAAGATAACCAATAAGATCATAATTAGTATAATAATGACAATAAAAATAATGGATAAATGTGTCCTTTTGTCTTTCCTCTTACCAATTGAGAGAAATTTCTTGTAAAAATAGTGATTTTATATAATTTATTAATTTCAGTATGTTGTCATTTTGTATCCATCGCATAAGTGCATCACTGTGTTCCAAAAGACTTGAAACAGTAGGAATAGCAGGCATCTTTCAAGAAACAAGCATAAGTAAAAGAAATACGAGGATTTTGTTATTTCAAAAAGGAAGAGAAAAAGAATACAAGTGTTGTTCCTTTGAAAAAGGAACAACAAAAATCAAAAGTGTTGTTCTTTTGGAAAAGGAATAGCAGAAATCAAAACTGTTGTTCCTTTGGAAAAGGAACAACAAAAATAAAAGTGTTGTTCCTTTGGAAAAGGAACAATGGAAAACACAAATGCTGTTCCTTTGGAAAAGGAACAACAAAAATCAAAACTGTTGTTCCTATTCCAAAGAAACAATAGAAATCAAAAGTGTTGTTCCTTTGGAAAAGGAACAGTAGAAATCAAAAAGTGTTGTTTCTTTGGAAAAGGAATAGAAAAAAACATAAATGTCATTCCTTTCGAAAAGGAGCAGCAAAAATCAAAAGTGTTGCTCATTTGGAAAAGGAACAACATAAATCAAAAGTGTTGTTCCTTTGGAAAAGGAACAACAGAAAACACAAATGTCATTCCTTTGGAAAAGGAACAGCAAAATGAAAGTAAAAAAGGAACGGCAAAATGAACGGCTAGCCCAAAAGGTGTTGTTCCTTTGGCGAAGGAACAACAAAATGAAAATGCTATCCCTTTGGAAAAGGAATAGAAGGAACAACCATAGTGCACATGAACGTTGTTCGTTTCGAAGAGGAACAACAAAAATGACAGTGTCGTTCCTCTTGAAAAAGGAACAACAGAAAAAAAATGCAAGTATTGTTCTTTTTGAAAAAAGGAACAGTAAAAACGATATAATTGTTGCTACTTCGAAAAGGAACAACAAAGTGCTAGTACACAAATATGTACAGAAAATGGTTTAACAAAACAAGGAAATTATGTACAAAGTGTAAAAACAGGGAAATCACTTAATGAATCACATGTGAGGAGGATTTCCCCTCCTCCTCCAAAATTTGCATGTCGGAGTCTTTGTGTAGTTGCTGATAAAAGGATTCCCAAGTAAGTGGTTTATGATATAATCAAACTCGGTGGCCGTTTGCCTTGAAGGAATATCTAGATCCATCAATGGTGGTTAGAGTAAGGGTGCCATTATCATGTACCTTCTGGATTTCATATGGCCCCAGCCAACGAGTCTGGAGTTTTCCGGGAAAATCCTGAAACCTGGAATCGTACAAAAGTGTCTAGTCTCCTTCGTGGAAGACTTTATTTTTAATGAGAGCATCATGCCATTTAGCTCGCTGCTGTTGGATTAATGCAGTGTTTTGGAGGGTAGAGAGCCTAATTTCATCTAGCTCATTGATCTGATGTAATCTATTAATCTGTGCCTCGTTTAGATCTAAGCCAACTTCTTGTGCTATTCATAGTGTTTGTATTTCAAATTCTATGGGAAAAATGGGTTCCTTTCCAAACACCAATTGGTATGATGAATAACCAGTAGTGCTTCTCCATGTTGTTCTATAAGCCCACAAGGCTTCGGGTAGTCTTGTAGCCCAATCACGTCTATGTGACACAATGGTTTTTGTTAAGATTTCTTCTATTATTTTATTGCTGCTTTCTACTTGACCATTTACCTGTGGGTGATATGGAGAGGTAATTTTGTGATGGATATGATAATTTTTTAGTGTTGCAGCGATCTAGTTACCAACAAATTATAGTCCACCGTCTATAATTATGTCTCTTGGAAGCCCATAGCGCACAAATATATGGAACAAGAACTATATGACAAAATCCTCTGTAGCTCTCAGCAATGCCTCTGCTTCAACCCATTTGGCGACATATTCTATTGCCACCAAAATATATGTTTTCTAGTTTGAGGATGGGTTAATTGGTCCAACGAAATCGATGGCCCATCGCTCGAATGATTCAATAACTAGCTGTGGGTTCAGGGGCATTTCATCGGACTTACCAGGGCATCTTGCTCTCTAGCAATTGTCACAAGCTTGGACGAACTTCCTTGCATCTTTGAATATTATGGTCTAATAATACCCTGTTTGCAGGACCTTATGCCCAGTTCTATGACCGGAAAAATGTCCGCCACATGGTCCATCATGGCAGGCTTTTAAAATATAAAAAATCTCATCCTTGTATATGCATCTCTTGATGTGCATATCTGCCCCTGTATGGAACAAGTAGCCCCCAATCCAAGAAAATCGAGCACTTTGCTGGAAAATATATTTTCATTCATTCGGGGTTAGATGTTTTGGTAATTTACCTATTGCTAAGTAATTCGCAACATCAGCATACCAGGGTGTTTTAACAGTGACAGCAAACAAATGCTCATCTGGAAATTGATCTTCAACTGCTGTTGGGTCCACTGGTGCTGGCATTCGTGAGAGAAAGTCAACTACGAGATTTTCTTTTCCAGGTCGATCCTTGATTGTAATGTCAAATTCTTGGAATAAAATCAGCCATCTAGTTATTCTGCCATTTGTGAGTGGTTTATTTACTAAATATTTTATGGTTGAGTGATCTGTATACAAGATAATAGGATATCTAGTAATGTAATGCCTGAACTTATTGACAGAATGTATTACAGCTAGAAATTCTTTCTCAGTAACAGTATAATTCAGTTCAGCAGGGGATACATTTTTTCTAATATAATAAATTGCATATGGTTTTTTGTCTTCTTCCTGCCCAAGGACTGCTCCAATAGTTGTATCCGAGGCATCTGATGAAATTTGAAATGGAAAGTCCCAATTTGGTCCTCGAAGGACTAGGGCTGTGGACACAAGCTTCTTCAGATCTTGGAAAGCACATTCACATTTTTCTGCCCAAAGAAAGTCAACATTACCTGTCAATGCATATAGAGGAGCAGCAATATGTGAAAAATATTCTATAAACCTTCTATAATAACCAGAAAATCCAAGAAAAATGCATACCTCTCTTTGAGTGGTAGGAGTAGGAATTAGCAAAATTATTTTAATTTTAGCTGGGTCTACTTGTATGCTAGCTGCTAAGATATAATGGCCTAGGATAAGCCCTCCAGTCATCATCATATAGCATTTCTCATGGCTCAAACAAAGCCTGGTGGCAATGGAGCACTGTAGGATTTTTTCCGGTGCGTCTAATGTTGGATCAAAATCATCTCCGTACGGTGTAAAGTCATCCATATATATTTCAAGTCCTTCATTTATTAAGTCCACAAAAATACTGAGGATAGCCCTTTGAAATGCGGCAGGAGCATTGCATAAACCAAAAGGTAGAACTCTATAGGCGAATGCTCCCCAAGGAGAAGTAAAAGTGGCTTTGTCTTGGTCTTCAGGGGCAATCTAAATCTGATTGTACCCACTGAAGCCATCTAAGAAAGAAAAGAATTTCTTTCCTACCAAAGTGTCTAATACTTGGTCAATGAATGGAAGGGGAAAGTGGTCTTTTTGTGTTGCTTTATTTAGCTCTCTATAATTTACACAAATCCTCCACTTTCCATTTTTCTTTGGTACCACCACAAGTGGAGAGACCCATTTACTATCAGAGATAGGGTAGATGAAGTTGACATCTAAAAGTTTTTGAAGTTCAGCTTTTACCAAATCTTTTAGATGAGGATTAAGTCTCCTTTGAGGTTGGTGAACAGGTCTAACATCTTTTTCTATGTAAATGTGGTGTGTACATAATTGGGGATCAATTCCTTTCATATCAGGGTAGTCCCATGCAAATGCTTCTTTATATTTCCTCAATAGTTGGATGTGCTTCTCTTCTTGTTCAGAATTCAGGTTGGCATTAATGTTTAAAGTCTTTCCTGACTCAATTTCTACAATTTTTCTATTTGAAACAGAAGTAGTGGCTATTGTTTTCTCATGTCTATCTTTAAGAGGATATTCTTCTAATTCATTATCAAATGCTGCTTCTATCATGTGACATTGTATGTGGGATCTGGTTTTATCTTGGCTAATAAAATTGTTAGTGGAATTATCTTCTATTCGGTCTTTGAAATCAAGGGTCTCTTTTATAGTTAATGGAGATCTAATATTTTTAGTGAGGTATGATACAAGATGCTTGTTAGTTTTTATTATTGTGAAACTTGGCTGCACTAGAGGGTATAAAGCTAGGTTCTTGATATTTTCCCCTCTAGTTATGGTCATATTGCCTTGTCGGTAGCCAATGTAAGCATCGACAGTTGCAAGCCAAGGTCTGCCTAAAATAAATGGATGTCCATCAAGTCGGTTTTTGGGGTTTATAATCAAAAAGTCAGCTGGATACTCCCAGGAGTCAACGGACACCATGACATCATGTAGTGTTCCATCTGGCCTAACCACGGCTCGGTCAGCCAATTCTAATAAAGTAGAGGTGGGTTCTACTGATGTAATGCCTAGTTTTTGACAAGTGGTAGTTGTTAAGATATTGATTGCAGCTCCTAGATCAACTAAGGCATTTGAGAAGGTTTGACCATAAATTTTTACGGTTACTATTGGGTTTCCTGGGTCTTCGTATTTAACGGGTGTTTATTTCCTTGATAATAGTTCAGATAGAGTACCAACTACTTCGACTCTTAAATTATTTGTTATATTCCTCCTTGGTTTCTTTATACATAATTCTTTCATAGTATTTGCATATATCAAGATGTCTTGAATGGCTTGGAGGAATGGAATTTTTATGTACATATTTTTTAGTTCTCCCAGAATGTCAAAATCAGGATATTATATGGGTCGAGGTATGATTAATCGTTCTAGGAATAGGTGAGAGGATGCGGTTGCTTGATTATGGATTTGTTTTCTAGTCACATCCTCGTCTTGTGGAGGTTGTTCTATAGGTAACTGATTTTTACTTTGAGTTTTTTCATCTCCCTCTGTTTCGATGATATGCCCCGATCTTAATTGAAGGTCATTACACTATCTTAGATCGGTCCCTATTTCCGATGTTCCAATTATTTTGATAGATTGGACCGGTCTATTATTCCGATTAGGGTTGGGTTGGGCTGAGAGTTACAGTCTTAAGTTAGGCTGGGGGTTTTGTTGTAAGGCTGGCAATGTAGGTTAAGGGAGTGGGATGGTCCCTACTAGCTAATTCATCAGTCTTTGCCAGTTTGTCTGCCAGGCTTGACTCTATGAAGTAGAAGGGGTCCATTGTGCTGGATATACATTATTTTTCCAATATGGTGGGGTATAGGGAAAATTTGGCCAATTGGGTTGGCTTGGTTGATTCGGCCATTGAGATGATGAAGGGAATGACTGTTGTGACCAATTCAGGAATGGAGGTTTATTTTGCCACATTGTATTATATTGTTGAGCATGATATTGTGGAGGCTAAAAAGAAGAAGCCAGATCTGAAAACATACCTGATTGTCATGGCTACCATTGACAGTGCTGATTAACTAGATACACCAATTCTGGCTCTTCTTTTGCTTCCTTATATACTGCCTTCAATCAAGGAAGTGAGGGACAAGTTTCCATAGAATGATATTTCGTACAAATGGTACAAACTTGGACTGCATCTAATGGACACTCCTTATGGCTGTGTTTCTTCCTGCATCGGGGACAAAAGATTACCAAATTCTGTTCTTCCTCCACTTGCCTTTGTTTGGGCTGCATAATATCAAATTGTGTTGTTAGTGTCCCTAATGTATCAGTTTTGAAATTTTCCAATAAATTTCCAATTTCTGCACGCGTTACTCCTTCTGCCGAAATTCTATTATCTCTTACAAACCGATCATGTTCTATCGGTTTTAGTTTTGTGCTGCCTCTCGAGCTCCTAATACATAAATCAATAATGTCAGCAAAATTTTCCTGATAAATATCTCCTTTTCCCATAATGTTTAATGTTTCAATCCATTGTTCCTTCATTCCTCTAATTAATGTTGTTTTTAACACATTATTAGGAAAGGGTAATGATGCATAAGGATATCTTTGAAGATTATATTGGAACCACTCAACATACTCCTCTAATGTTTCATTTGGTCTAGCTACCATCTGGAATATTTCATCTTTTAATTCTCTAGACCTGCAATACTCCTAATATTTTCTTAGAAAATACTATTTCATTTGATCCCAGTTATTTATAACACCGCCACCTAATCCCATAAACCATCTTAATTTAGAGGGAAATAATTTCAGTTTCTGGGGATCGGTGGTATAGTCATATCCTCTGCACAACACATCAAATTCAAACAGGAATGCATCTGGATCCTCTGATGTAAGATCGTGGAATGTAGGGATATGCTAAAGAGGAATTGCTTTCATAGGTGCATTAGCTGCAGTATCCACAATGGGGTATTGCAATGTAGAGGTTTGGGTGTTTGGTTGGTTTTGGGCCATTTGGTCGAATATATGCCAATAACCTTCTAGGATATCTAGGAGGGTATTCCTAGGTTGTCGAGGGGGAATGGCTTTAACAAGAATGGCCTTGACAACACTTCCTTTATCTGGGATAATGGGAGTACCTAATGTCTGAGGGGATTCAAGTTCTTCGGCTTCGCTATAAATGATCTTTGCAACACTTCCCTTATCTGGGCTGCTTAATGGCTGAATTACCCCAAGAGGAGATCTTGGTTCTTCAACTTCTCTTGTCTCTCCTCTTTCTTCGCAGAGGTTGCTAAAATTCCCTTCTTGCAATAGTTCTGGGCTATAATTTTCAACTTCTTGAAAATCATGCTCTTCAGTTTGACTATGCACCTCAGCAAAGGCTACATATGGTGATCCTGTGGCCTGAAGGGAACTAGTAGGTTATCTAGAAACAACTTTTCTAGGTCCTACTGAAGGCTAAGATTCTGCGTTCTTAATGATTTTGTCTATAAAGGTTGATCAGCCAATGGTCACCTGCCCCTTAGCTTTGTCAGGCTTGGGTAGAGGTTTAGTATTCTTTTCTAGCTTTTTCTGCTTAGTCATGCACACAAATCAACTACCAAGTTCTACCTAGACAAAACAGTAACAGATATGTAGGAAAGTGGGCAGGGGAGCAGGGCTATTACATATTCCACACGTAGGTTCTTACCTTCCGTTTTTAAAACCCAATTATTCCATAGCAGACTCTTACAATACTATGAAAAGAGACAAATGGCTACACTCTTTCCCCGGAAATGGCACCAAAATGTCGAGCTATAAAAAGGGTCTTTTTCACCTCTAATTACCTCACATTAGTTTGTCAATCCAGGAATGTTTTGTTATTTTAAAAAGTGTCTCAATTTGAGGTTATCATTTGTCAGAGTAATGCTAGTAGTATAGTGCTCAAAATACAAGAGTAAACGGATGCTCAAAACAAGATCTAATTATAGAAAAGCACCTTAAAGTTGAAATCATGCATTTAAGAAACTAGGCAATTTATCAGTCAAGGGTCCAGTAATAGTAACTCATCCCTCTGTAAACTGATGTAACTAAAAATAATCAAAGAATAGATTATTAATTTGGGGACTAGACAACAAATGTCAACACCCACTATAATTTCAGTTCGTTCTACACACCAAAGCAGTGATAACGCAAATAATAAAGAAATGGAATAACAACTAGGTAATGTAACAACAACTAGGAAAGTTAACGCACTAGGAAATGTAACAGAAATTTCTTATGAACACCTTAATCATCAGAAATAAGTGCAGCAATCGTACCCTACAAGAATCAGGTAGCAATCCTTATTCTAAGGATAAATCAGACAGCACACGGAAATAGAATGGCAACTGATTAGCAATGAAACATTGCACAGTACTCAAAGCCAAATGCAAGTGGACAATAACCCAAGATAATAAAACACACAACATGCCTTAAGAAAAGTAGTAATCTGATTTCGATACCACCAATATCAATCTTGGTTATCAGGAATAATGATTGTAATTCATAACGGAACAACAATGTCAGTTGAACTGCATTTGCAATCAATTATAAACCATAGATGAATACAACAATATGAATGTTACAACACAGTTACTCTATAATTGAGCAGCTACATTATTCTATAAAGACCAGCAATGTCGTATCAACAATTAAAGGAACAGCAATGCGTTGCAGAGTCAATACAAAATTTCTATTTCAGAGAATGATATTACTCAATCTAGCATGAATCAAATAGAACAGAGTTGTGATGTAAAATAACAAACCATATCAAATTACCAAACAAAGCTGATAAGTAAAACCACGCACAAACCAAAAGTAATAGTATAGGAGCAAGTGTTCCACCAGGGTCGGGCCCTTAGCCTCCAGGGACACACAGCTTGAGATTATTCTAAAATCAAAGATGAAACAACAACCAGGTTTGTATTAATGCATTGTAACATAATTACGGTAGATCACTTCTCAACGAGAGTTGATGATCAAAGTCTCAAATTCAAGAAAAGTTACAAAGAAAAATGAGAGTCTATCCCCCCCCCGGGCTAGCGATGCTGCCCCTTTTTATAATAGCTAAGGTGAGGATGTCAAGGATGCAAAAATAGTTAAAGAAGTGATCCCTTAGGATCAAAGGATCCTAAGGGATTCACCAAACTGTTAACTCCCATTTATCCATTTGGTTTCTTGTGCCAAGTAGATATCTCCATTTCCTTTCCCTGGCTGATATGCTTTAATTTGGATCGCCTTGTTCGCATGTGGTTCCCCGCCAAAGGGACAACAGTTAACTTCGCCCTGTCATTTTCTTTGGAACGACTGTCTTTCGTTTTTCCCTTTTCCTACATAAGAAATGGCAATTATTAGTGTTTTCATATTGCATATTAATTTTACAGATTTTGTCATAATTTCTTATTATCTACCTAGTTCATGATGCAAAGGGGCTGTGAGCTTTAATGAAAAGATGCCAAAATAATCAACAAAAACATACCTTCTTTAGTACTCCACACCTTCTAGTGCGCAATGAATGCTTCCCCAATTTTTAGGCTACGTGCAGTTCTCCTAACCCCACACACCTAGTGATCAGCTCTTGTAGTCCTTTAACTGCCTTGCTATCGTGCGACAATTTCATGCATGTCTCTAGAAAGGTAGTGAGCATTGAAAGATCCATTCCTAACTCTGGTTGATCCTTACTACCTGAAGTGGAGGCCTGCATGAAGCTCTTCTTAGCTTCCATGAATGTCTCCTTTGCACATTCTAAGTCAAACTTAGGTTCCTTTACATGAGCCTTGTGAACCCACGTACTTTCCTCTAGTTGCTTCCCCGTATCCTCTCCCATGGCCACACCGCTTCTGAGCATCATGTTTACATTTGAGTCCTCTTCGCACAACTCAGACCTCATGATTTATATATTCTGAGTTGGGGGAGGCTGAAATACCCCATTTTCGCACATTCTTGTGATCAACGTAGGACATTCTATTGTTTCATGATAAAACTAAGCACAATACAAACATGATATCCTCGTCGTCTTGGTACAATCATGGGCATAGTGCCCTGGTCCTCCACAATTGTAATAAATTAATTTTCTGCAGCTCCTTCCTGGTCCCATTCCACCTCATCCTCAACCTCACCCCTGAAATCCAGCACATACCATCCCCGCATCTAGGTCGAGGGCTCGTGTTTCGATCTGCATCGTATAGGAAGGGGTCTGATCCATCATTAGCTCGTAACTATGGCAAGTGCACTCATCGTTGCCTACCGACCTCTAGAAATTAAAAAACAATGCCTGAGGTGTCTATGTATACTTCTGTAACAAATGACAACTATGCATCATGTGTTTCCCTCCTATCGGATAGATTGCACACCATAAAGTGGGTGCCACACACGACCTTTCCTGTGCCTCTGGTCTCAATGACATTGGCCCTTCTCCTACCAAGTAGTTCATGAACACTAGATAGTGATCCTTGTCATGGCCCTAGCCTTTGCATTTTATGCACTATACTTCCTTGCATGCCTCGAGCCACGGTACCCTATCATGCTTCAAACTTTGCATTTCCAAACACAGATTTTGTAGTTGCACGTGGATTTGTTGAACTCCCAACCCAGGGTCTTGTATCGGGGTCTCATGTAATCTCATTGCCATTTCCAATGCTTCAGCGTTGGTGGAAAGTTTTTGTTGTGATAGCATCATCCTCAAGTGCAATGTCAGAGATGCTACAAACCATGTGTGATGATGTCCATCTGTTAATGACATATTGGCTTCGTGGATCATACTCTTCACCCATTGATCTAGATTTCAAGGAGTCTCTTCCAAGAGCATCGCGATTTCTTTAAACCTATTGATTGTTTGTGTTTCTGATTTTGGCCAACTAAATTCCTTGTTTAATGCGATTTGGATCTCTATTATCCTTGTGTTTAGGTGGTTGTTAGAGTGCTTGATATACCATGTTAATGCACGATCCTACAGTGCGCTCACCAATGTAGCCTTCTTAATATTGTCATCCATGACACCCTGTTATCCGGGAATAGTGTCCACTTGGATGTTGCTATTCCCACTAAGATGGGTGGTTATCTTAGAAACAAACAATAAAAGTCTACTATTGTTTCCTTTTATGAAAATAGATGAGAGGAGAACCAAGAGGGCCAACCTGAGTCTTGCGCTCGATTTCCTCTC